>JAZKJV010002718.1:0-96599 GCA_037367405.1 Ottelia alismoides
CTCCCTAAAACAAGAATTTTTGAGTGAAGTTTTAATTTAGGTCAAGTGTGCTTTAGTAGCCCCAGATTTTATTTAGTTATCTCTTTTTAGATGTTTTTATGAATAAGGCAAATGTCTAACGCATTTTCCAATTTCCTTTTTTTTATTTAAGTCCAATAAAACTGGGGGAGGAAAGTGGAAAAGTCGATGGATGATTAAACACAATGATGCATGCATAGTAAGAAATGTGTACCTTGCTCCATCACTCTACATGCAAATTGATCCATACATAAATGTAAAGACTGAATTAAATGTAATCTATATGTTATGCAAGGAAATCATCCCTAGGTGATAGCTTCTATTACATGAAGAACTGATGCTAATTAACCAAAAAAGAGACCTGAGTCCGATCTTGGAAGTCGCTCGATACCCGTCACAATGGGTCCTTCTAGCGCTGTATGTGACTTCTCACGGTGCATGGTTTCTAATCCAATTAATTTTTCTTTTTATTTGACTAAGTCCAAAACATGATCTATAAGAACATATATTCTATTAGTGTGTTTGGACCTTAGTTGTATCGAGCTCAACCAGAATAAAACCTAAGTATAGGGGTTAAAACCTCGAGAATCAAATAAAAATACAAGGGAAAAAATCGTGAAAAACTCGGTGAGGTCCCTCGAGTGCACTGACATTCGGCTAAACAGACCCGGAATAAGGTTCAAGTCCAAGAGTGACCAAATGTCTTAGTTATTACAAGAGTATGTGCAAAAATAAAACTAAGTCTATCTTATATAATTGCTCCTCCGACTCCTTCTGCTCCTCCTTAGGTGTGGGTCCCTCCTAAGCAGACCGAGTTGTCCTCCCGACGGTTCCTCACATGGAAAGAAAAACATAAGATGGTCAGAAATAATTATAAGAGAGAGAGAAGCAAATAAAAGTGAATATAAATGAAATCTAACCACTTAGTCGTACTCCCCGGCAATGACGCCATTCTGATGACTGGCCGATTAACTAGGGTTAAGTTATTAACTGAGCAAGTGTCATTGTGACCCTAATCAATCAAACGATCAATGAGAAGATAAACCACTTTAGAGATCAAACAATGAATGCGAGTGCTTTGCTACTTTTATTTACATGGTATAGAGATCAGGGTCGAACACAAGGAGCACAATTATACATTAAGTAGTGGGATTTCATAGATAAAAGATTTTTATTGTTTTTAGTGGTTTTTAATTTTTCAAAATTTTAATTTTCCAATATAAGCAAACAAGTAAAACCTGCACATAAACACTCTTTTGTATTTTTCAAAGGTGTTAAAAATGCTCAGATAATTACAATAAAAATATTTTTGGATTTTATATGTTTAAAGTGTTTTTGGATAATTTTTGTATAATTTTCAAATGTTTTTGTGATTTTCTAAAAATCAATCAGTAATAAAATAAGGAAGCAATGCACACCCAAAAGCGATTTACAAATTAAAAATATATAAATACCCAAACTTTTGGAAGTAATTTTTATGATAAAGTATAAATAATTATCTACAAACAGGGACTGGAATCATTATCTTTGGATTTTTCTATGATTTTATATAAGTTTTATAAGTTTTCGAGTGTTTTGCAATTTTTTAGTTTGTATGAAATATTTTTGAGCAAAAATGATATTGGAGCTTAAGGATAATAAAAGATAACTACTTTAATTTTTCAGAATTTTTGGATATATTTTCGAATTTTTGATTTTTAAGGCAAAAATGACACTTTTTAGAGGTTTTGAATTTTTAGTAATAGAAAAATGTGAAGAAATTAACCCGCAAAAATTACCACACAACAAAGAATGCAAACAGGAGTCAACTATAATTGTTTTGGGTAATTTCTGGAGTTAATTAGCTTTTATTGCAGTAAATAAAATATGTGCAATTAAAACAAGTGGAGAGGGGTCAATTTTTAAAGAGTTTAAGTTTTAGGACTTCACAAATAACAAGCAATAAAAATTCCATGGCCCTTTACGTAATTTCACTACAACACTCACGCACAGTACATGAATCTGACTAATAGAGATATACATGAAATTTCTAAGAAAATAACATTCATTCCCTAACATATGAAAAGTTCAAGTCAAATACAACAAAAATCCTAGAAAACTCGTGCCGGTGCACACGACTCTGACTTAGATGGACTACTATGCTAATATTAGAACTATAGGGGTCTATAATTGTTCTTAACTACACATTTTATTTATTATACTGAATTGAAATAAAAGTACTTGTGGGGAAAGTGCAAAATACCCATGAGGCACGTGGCATGTGCGAGGGGTCTTTGACGACTCTGACTCTTGCGAAAAGATCTGACAGCTATGACTGTGTCAGGGACATGCAGTCAAATCTGACACATCAGATCTGATCCAACGGTCTACAAGGCTGCTTGGTCGGATGGTGCAGATGAGGAGCTAGCTTTGATTAGATAGCTGGAAGTTGGGCGATATCGGCCTGTGCTGATCAAATCTAGGGCTTCCTCTCCAGATCGAACGACAAATAAGGGTGCTGGACGAACACAGCTCAGGTAAACTTCAACCAAACGTGAAGAGAGATCCACAAGTCCTATGAAGTCGCGAAGGGGTCTGACACTGTCATGAAGTCACTCTGCATCGTCCCGGGTATTGGATGAGGTAGTGATGGTCAGATGGCAGTGATGGTGGTGTTACACCTAGAGCTTCTCCATCACATTGGTTGAAGCTTAAACCATGATTCCTTGCGCATGTGGGTACCTGCGAAGGAATGAGAGACTCCAAGGCTTTGCTCCGATTAGTTATTGCTTGCAATTATGAAGAGAATCGAGGTGAAGCAGGTCTTTTGATTCCTATCAGAGGAGAAGGGGGGTCCTATCCTAATCTCGCTCCGTAGAGCGAGATTCAGGGGGGTCAGACTGTGGGAAAATGATGACAATACAATGAGGAGAGGATCGGTATGGATGGGAGTGATTGGGGAGCTCTGATCATGGTGGTCAGAGTCGATGAGATGGTGGGATGCTGACGATCGGAATCGAAGTGAAAAGCATAGATAAAGGGGAATATATATTACCTAAGTACCCTAAGGTGAACGGTGAAGTATGATGAAGGTGAAGGCGAGGTTGTGGCCTCGATTCTATGGTGGTAAGCATGAGGCGCTAATCATGGCAGAGCTACGGCCACGAGATGACCAACATCCAATCCTGCACTGATCCAAGCATCCAAAAGCTCCTCTAGAATACTATCACTGTTCTAGAGATTCGAGTGGAGAAAAGAAGGCGTGAGGGTCGAGCTGGTGAGTGAGTGAGGCGAAGCGAAGCATTTACATAATAATCATAGGGTCTAGAAAGATCGATGATGCAAGCAAAACCCTAATTAGATCCGACCTCGTTTAGGTATCCGTGTGGATGACAGATCCTAGGAGAAGATTTGGGGTGCAAAAAGCAAGGTGAGTAGTGGTTGGATCCGACCGGGAAAATTCTGAGAAAAGAGGTCTGACGAAGAAGTTGTCGAGTCGGGTCAACTGGGGGAGAAGGTTAACTTAGGTTTGCAAACTGAGGTGGACTAATAGTAGAATTCCAAGCTGAAAAATGAAAGAATAATGAATGAATTTAAAATAAAAATAATAATAATAATAAATGTTTACTATTTTACAAATGATTTTTTGTGAATTTTAATCATTTTTATGAAATATGTAAATCTGATATATACAATATAATGTAATATGTACATGTATAATATGCCTATATATTATATACAAGTATTTTATTTCATTATTTTTACAAAAATATGTTTTATTTATTTGCAAAATAATTTGAGGAATATAAAATGATTTCTATTTGATTTTTTAGACTAAGTAGATATATTAATTAAATTATTTATAGATATAGATATCAAGTGGCTATACAAGGGCCCTATTTCCCCTACTTTCTTCCTTGTCGATCAATTTATTGGCCTTCTCTCAAGGCTTGGGTCAGTCTGTATTTATTTTATAGTTATATCCTTCTTTTTTTTCTTTTCTCTTTATTCTTTTATTTTTGGAAAATATGTGTTCATTATGCAATATTAACAAGGGCATGTGCAATGTTAAGTTAATGTATTTACATATATATTCATAGATGTTTTTTGCTAAAAGATAAAGCTAAAATAAAAGAATAAAGAATGAGATCATAGATTCATCAGGTTCAATATCATGAACAAAAGTTGAAAATGGAGCTCGATTCGACCTTTGATTTAATAATGTGACGGAACTACATATAAGAATCATGGTTTTAGTAATAACAACCTCCAAGTTTACATAAATAAATGTCTTAGACCTGACTCTGAAGTCATTTTTGATCAACCCCCTCTGAAAGCATCCAACATTCACATGGAATAATTGTCTTTGGTGTATGAAGGGTGCTAGATCTTCCCATCCAAGATGCCGGACTACTGTGCAATCTCCTCCTCCAGTAACTCATACTCGGGGAGTTAGGTGTTTCCTTCTATGTTCAGGAACGTGCTAGTTCACAATGAGTAAGGGGAGAACTATAGAAGAAGGGGAAAAGAAGTGGAGAGTGACTAGTGTAGTCAACTCTCATATGAAGATTGGATGGTGTAGCCAAGTCTCCACTAGATCTGCAGGCTATCTGAAGCTTGAGATATCTTTTTGCTAGTATTAGCTTCTTTTTGGCTGAAATTTGGTTTCTCTGCATGGATCTTTTGTGCCCCGACGGATATAGAATCTTTTGGTCTGCCTATGTTTTGGGGTCTTAGAAACTATTGTGCTAGCAAACCCTCCGTCGTCCGAAGCTTTATTTCAACCCAATATTCCGATCTGTAGATGTCCACACTACCAAAGAAAGAAACACACGATCTTCCAACACCTCATATGAGGTTATCTAAGTGGGCAGTCTAGAGTACATAATAATTCCTTAACCAAGAGTCTACTCAGAATGAGTTGACCTAGTTAGATACTAGGAGTCAAGTCTAGCCATTGTCTTGTGAACATGGAGAATTAAGTCTAAGACCCGAAGTTCCTAAAACCCTACTTCTCAATGAAGTTCCTCTGAAATTTATGTAGATTAAGATCAGATCAAGTCCATTCTCAATTCTATTCATAAATCGATTCAGAACCCATTGACTTTCCACTTTGCAAATGCATGATGTGTAAATGAAATGCAGATGATATGAAATGCAAGTGGATGAAGTACTGAATGATTTTCTTTCTTTCTTTCTTTCTTTTTTTGTTATGCAAGAATAAATACGAATCCCTTTTTATTAGACAAAAGATTTTTTATTTTTGTTTTTAATTTTGTAATAAATTTATAAAAGTAATATTTACAGGAATTTTAAAAGATTATACAAGTTCTGCATATAGAGTATTATACACATTATACATATTTTATAGTTTGTATACAAGATGCACTTTATGCATGTATTTTACAAAGAAACATTTTTTTCATTTTCAATTTTTTTTACTAATTTTACATACCTCATATTTATTGAATACTATATAAAAAATACACGAAAGTACGATCTATGGGTAAAGTATATATGTAATATATATATATATACTCCCTATACTTAGTGTGTGTTATGTCTGCATAGTACAAAAATGAGGAAGAGACATAGCTCGTGCTAAGCACAGTAGAGCGAAAAGATTATAATTACAGAAGTCAACCATCGACTATATTTAAGCTTCAGTCTGCCTAAATGTACAAGAAGAACAAAAATGGGGCAATCGAGGTCAAGAGGAGAACAAATGGATGATCGAAAATACAAGGTGGGCATCGATCCCCCTATACTTAGTCTCTGGTGAGCCTAAGTATATAAACATGAGTAGTGTGAGAACTGATGGGGTTGGATAATGTACAGAGAAAAATGAAAAACAAAAGGAGTGACCGAGGTCACTCTCCCAATGTACTTAGGATCTCGTCATCCCAAGTATAGCTACAAAATGAGAATGATATGGAATCAAGGGGTGATACGAATCACAGGGTAGGGTAGGAAAGAATAAAAATATACAAGATGGAATGAGAATATACAAGCCTCAAGGAAGTTTGTAACGAACCTTCTTAAGTGAACTTGGTGGAAGGGAATATGGAGGTGGAGTGGATGGAAGGGGTGAAGAGGAAGCGAAATCCCATCCATCGTTAGAGTCGTCCTCAGAAGAGTAGTAGTGTACAGTGGAGGCTCTCCAATTTTGTGCTTTGTTTGCCCCTTAGATGGTTATCCAACTCGACCTCAAACAAAGACTATTCTTGTGAGGAAGATCCTAATGGTCATAACGAATTATCCCGGTGCTTCTACTGGGACCAAGAGAGTCATCCTCGAACATGTCTATCATGATATACCTGGATGGTTTGCTAGATCTCGAAGTAAGGAGCAGAGAAGGAGCAGGGTGCTTCTTCCCTCCACTAGAAACTTGACTCGAGGATGTGGTCGGTCTATATTGAGCTTGAGAGGTGCAAACCATGGGTTCCTCATCAGATGAGTCACCATATATGTTGTATATCTCTTGTAAGGTCGGCACACATCTTGAGTACGTAGTAGTGCTCTTAATTGGCATGGATTTGGTGGGATTGCTCTTAACCTTTTGGGAGGCACTAGTGATGGATGGGTAGGTTGATGTCACCTGAGTCTGAGTGACATTTGAGGATTCCAAGAGGGGATATAGATGATTTCTAGTCATGATAACATCTTCCCCTTTTGATTGTGAAGAATCCATAGAGGTGTTGGGCTTGGTCGGCTCAACAATCGTTTCATCATTTGGAGTGGAGATCAAGGACTCATCTATCTCTTGATGGTCACGACTGTCTGCGACTAGTTGGGTTGCTTCGGGTTGGAGTGTTTCCTCAAATGTCACATGCGGTCGGTGTGTACCCAATGTAGGGTCTGCAAAGTCCACTCTGAGTGGAGCACCTAATAAATAATGATGACTGAAATGGTTCCTCCTGACCATTTGATGGATCGATTAGCCAGCTGAATATCACTCTAGACTTCTGAATTGGTCAAAGTTTGAGCTTGTCAAACATGGAGGTCGGGAGAATAATTAGAGATGACATCGATTCTAGCATGGGTAAAGATGGTTTCTTTGATTTCACATCAACTCGAGGCAACTGCTTCACTCTACAGCTCTTGGTGTTTCTCCCCATCATCAAGGAGGTGGCCATAAACACAAAGTGTATCTCAGTCATTGTTCTCTTATTGCCCGACCTCTTAGGCATCAATCTACTTTTCATAGTTCCTAAATCTTTTTAAGTCCAGAAAGTGTTCTATGGCCTTTATTAAGGGAAGCTCAAAGATCATCTTTTTATCAAGTACTTCCCTCAGGAGAGGATTTAATTTTTAAGTTTTTTCATTTTCAATTATTATGGTATTTTTTGGTTTTTCAATTTTTTTGGAATTTTTGGGATTTCATTTTTTTGAGTTTTTAATAGTGAAGGCATAATGGGAGAACGCACAAACTATGGATTGAAAGGTAAGTGGTTAGTAGAAGAGGGAGGTAAAGTGGACTCCAGGTGCACAGTGTGTGGGTTCCCTAATGTCGTCTTGGATTTTAACATCAAATCCAATCATTTCATTCTCCACTTCCATTCACAAGATGTCAGCAAATGGAATTAACAGGTCAATGATATTTCTCAATTTATCCTTAATTAATCCATATCTTATAATAATTTGAGAAATGTCGTCCTCCAAAATATACTCATGACAAATCACGGAAGCAATTTGTTCATGTGGAGGATACTGTTGAGATCTTCGGTTCTCATACTCAACATACCTAGACTCTGACATGTAATGTTGGGTCGAGTAAAGACCATCCGTGTGGTAGATGTTGGTCAGCCTCATATGGTGGAGTCAATAAACATGGGGCTTATAGATCGAGCTCATGGGTCCAGTCCCCTACATGTGTAGTCTCTCCGAATGGCTGATCAATGTGAGCTTGATCACTAAGGTCAATCAAGTCTGGAAAATCATAATGTGCATACCTCTCCATTTAATTGTTTTATTGACCAAGTTGTACCGTAAGGTTAAGTCAGGATGTGTATATATGATTCGTTGACCTATCCCAACAATTATATGTGATTCTAATGAGGTATGTGGGGGTAGGTAACTGATGAATCTGCGATTCATTGCCTTTATTCTTTTATTAGATTCATTTCTTTAGTCAAACACCTGTAAATACCCACTAATTTAATGAAATTACCATTTTGCATGCATTTGTTAAATATGCATTTTAACAATTTTTGTGCTTAAATAAAAGAATATAGAAGAAAAGAAAAGGAAAAGAAAAATGAAGGATGTGTTTATGCAATAAATAAAGACTGACCAGAACCCCAAGAGAAGGTCAAGACTTAACCTAATCGACCAGGAATAAAGTTGGGGGAGATAGGGTCTTCTGTCAAAAATCCAAAAATAATTTGTACATAAATTCCTTGTATATTTGTATAAAACATGTACTATTTTATTTGTATATAATTTGGCCTCAAATTAATTATTTTTTATACAAAATGTTAATAAAAAATGTGTTGTAAATAATAAAAATAATTGCAATGAAAAATAATGTATATATTGCAATTAATCACCCTCAGAAAAAGCCACAATGCGATCATTGAAATACCGATTCCGGCTCCATACGAACTCATATTAAACCAAACTCACTTCCATTATACTCTAAATTAAATTATCTTTCAAATGGCTGTAATTTCGTAATTTTTGGAGTAACGGTTAAAAAGTCAATTTTTTGGGTGTTTTATGCAGTTTCACCATTACTTATTGTACATAGTTATTCATATTTATTTTTAATATAATGTATATATTTGGAAATATTATTTTCATTAAAAATAAAAACAAAAAATATAAATAATAAAATTTAAAAAATGTGTTTTAAAAATTATTCCCTTATTTATACCCCCATGTATAGTGTATTATATGTATATAATATGTGTATACAACTAACTTCCTTAAATAAAAATCACCAAAATAATCTCACATTAATTAATTAATTTAATTTAAATATGAAATTCATATTCAATTATTTATTTAATGGATATATTTGAATTATTTGATTTAATAACCTACCTTGTATATAAGAGTTGATTTTATACCTTTAATAGCCACCATTAAGTTGGTTAATTGATTTTAATTTATTTATTTAATTAATTATGAAATTCAATTTTAATTAATTAATTAATTATTTTATTTATTCAATTATTTTATTAATTAACCACTAAAAACCTTCTCCTTTTGTACATACCTTTTTCATTTTTTTCTCTTTTAATAAGCTCCTCCTCCTTCTTTCATTCTTTGATCAATCTTTGGTGGGGAGGAGCCCGATCTCTGAGAGATTTCTTGTTGAAGAAGGGTGCCAAGCCTCCGAGCCGTCCGATGATACCACGTCGGCCTTCATCGAGGCCATCAGGACATTTCCGATTCTAGAGGTGAGATCCATTTTATTTCATGTCTTTTTTCCAAGATAAACCGTAGTTTTAATTTTTGCGTAGATGTAGTGATTAAATCTTAGATACAAAAAAATCACAAAAATATCAGCCACACATTTTTTGCGTCCGAATCTGAATTTTTCACCTCACATCTTGATCCTTACATTTCTTTTCTAGCTCGCACAACCTCTCACCTCTGACCACGCACGGTGGTCGGAGTCACGGATCTCTCTTCCATATCGCAAGATTCGCTCGTTCACAAATCCCATTTTTGTGTATAAATGAAAAAATGAACATAAAATAAATTTTCCTATTTATCTCACATTTGTTTTTGCAGAAAAATTTAAAAAATAATTAATAAAATTTTAGTTTGTATTTTCTCTCTAAACTTTGTTTTACAGGAATAAATATCAAAAATAAATAAATTCATACATTTGTTATCATCTCTAACCTTTATTTTGCATGATCAAATTAAAAAAACTAAAAAAAATCCTTTCACTTCCTATTTACATCTCCTGTTTGAAAAAAAAATAAAAACAAAAAAAACCATTTTTTGTCATCTGGTTACAGTAAATAAACAAAAAATAATAATTTCTCAGCCCTCTACGCTCGCATGTCGCCCGTTGTCTGCCGCGCAGGCAGCAGTGCCGCTCTGCGCGCTGGCCACCTCCTGTGTCGGCCCCCCATATCGCTGATCTCCATTGCGCGCTGGTGCGTGCTTCTCCACCATCCCCTGTGCAAGGCGGTGCGACCCCTGCTGTAGCCACTCCAACGTCTCCTCATGCGCCTCCACGCGCGAAGCAACGCGCTCACCCGGCAACCCTCATGTGCGAGCCACTCCTCCTCCTCCACACGGACACGCATGGCAGCATGCCTCCCGCTCCTCCCTTGAGCAGCCCTCCGTCGCGTGTCGACGTGCTGCCCGTACACCTCCTTTGACCGCTCGCGCCCCTCCGTCTTCTGGCGGAAGTGCATCCGCCCCCGAGCCTCCAACCTCGCGGCAGCACCGCCACACGCCTCCCCCACCTTCCGTGCAGCCGTCGACGACGACCCTCCTTTTGGAACGAAGAGAAAGGAAGGAAGAATCCCTAGAGAAATAATACAACATTGGGAAAATTGCAATTATGCCCTTCGAAGTTTCAGGAATCGTAAAGAAGCCCTACCAGAACCAACTCACGTGTTTTACACACATCACTGTGTAATTTTCTTCTATCATCCGTAAGTTTTTTTTATTCTAATTAAATGTAGAAACATTCAAAATTTTCTTTTCAGTCCTTGTGCCACCAGAACATCAATTGCATACTCTTTTTGATGAAAAAAATATTTTTATTATTCCAAAAATTTTGATAAAATTTGTGTATGCTCTTGCTGTAGTGCTTGTCATTGTATAAATTTTTCATAAATTTTTATTGACATTTGATATTTTTTAAAAATAAAAAACAGTGTCTTTTTGCTTGTTTGGATTTCAAAAATTCATAAAAATTCGAAAATTAGTCTAAAAATTCCAAAAAAAATTATTGGAGGTTTGTTTTATTGTCTTTTAATTTTTTTTCTAATTTTCATGCATTAACTCTCTATAAAACTCCGAAAAAATGTGAAAAATAAAAAAATTTAAAAATTATAAAAAAATTATATAAAAATAAAAAAATATGTTTTCAGTCTTTAATTGTATATATTTACTTGTAGTTATATTAAAAAAATTCTAGGAGTATTAGGCACTTAAAGTTTTTTAAGTTGCAAAATACTCTTGGTTGTGCACTGTTTATCCTTTTTTCCACTGTTTGATTTTTATAAAATCACAAAAATAGTTTAAAAATTTGAAAAAATTATGAAAAATATTTTAAAATATATAAAATACAAAAATATTTTCTTTGGAATTTTTTGAGCATTTTTGACTAGTCTGAAAAATACAAAAAGAGTGTGGTGTTGTGTGTTTTTACTCTTTTGTGCTTCTTTTGAAAATTAAAAAAAATAAAAATTCAAAAATCACTAAAAATCATTTCCAAAACTTGACTACTTATTTTTTAAATCGTGCTCCTTATGTTCGACCCTGATCGCTATATCGGTTGAAAAGAATAGCAAAAACCGCTTACATTTGCATTGATTGTTTGATTTTCTCTTAAGTGGTTTAAAATACAAATTTTTCCATTGACCGATTTGAGTGGTTGAGAACTATGACATAGTGATATTTATTTACATCTCGACCACATAGATTTACGTGCCATCAGAATGGCATCGTTGCTAGGGAGCACGGCTTTGTAGTCGTTTTGAATTTTGTGATATTGGTCTCTCTATATTATGATTGTTTTCTGACCATCATCTATTTTGATTTTTGTGTGAGGAACAGCTTGGAGGATGACTTGGAGTTTCTTTTTGGAGGACTCGCATAGGAGGAAGAGCAGTGAGGAGAAGAAGACTGTTAGTCATTTGAGAGAACATTTCTTAAGATATTTGTAATAAATTAGGACTTTGGACTTGTGGACTTGGACTATTATTCGGGATCTGTTTTGCCAAGTACCAGTGCACTTGGAGGACCTCACCTCTTTTTTTCCGAGTTTTTGATTTCGTCGACTATAACTCTCTATTTTATTCTCATGAATTTGGCCCCTGGACGTAGGATTTTTGATTGATTGTGATGTAATATCCTAAGGCCCAACACCTGCTCAACTATTCATATAGAATGTAATTGGACCATGGATAAAAATTAATTGAAAAAGTTATTTTAATTGAATTTGAGACCACGTGCTGTGAGGAGTCACATACAACGCTGGTAGGATCCGTTGTGGCGGGCACCAAGTGACTCCCAAGATCGGACTCCGGACTCGATTCGGTTAACTAACTATTGTTCTTCACAATCAATAGAAGTTGCTCGTCTAAGGCTGATTTCCTCGTGCATCATATAGCTAGTTTACTTTCAGTATTTAATTTATGCGCGGATTATATTGAATGTAGAGTGCTAGAGCAAGGTATGCATTTTCTATCTCTGCATGCATCATTGTGTTTGACCGTGCATTGGCTTTTTTGACTTCCTCCCCTTCTTTTCGACTCAAATTAGTCAAAGAGGAAATCAGAAAGCTCGTTAGGCATTATTTTTGAAAAAAATCCAAAAAAATAGAAAATCAAAAATTAAAAATTGGAACTGTTAATTGAACTTGACCTGTAAAATAAACGTAATTGATTGACCAATGTATTGGGAGAGCAACCCCCTCATTGTTTGCATTTTTAATTGCTTGCGTACACGCTAATGAGTAGTGCACAAATCCTATTCAAGCCTCCTAAGTGTTTGTACAACTTTTGTTTGATCACATAACTCTAAAATTGAAAATATAAAAGGCCAGATCTCACGATCTTCACATTATGTATTGTTGGTGAATTGGGGGTTTGCATTGTCTTGTATATCTTTGGCGTGAGTCGGTTACATTAATCCTCTCTAAATCATTAGCAGTCACCTTCTATCTCTCTCTCTCACTCTCTACCCCACCCTCCCTTCATCATCATTCTTTCCTCTCATCATGATGGGCCAATCTCCATTTCAGCTGAATTTTGTGGCTTCTCCATTTCCTGCCCATTATTCCCACCCACTCTCTTGGGAGGTTGGAACTCCGACCGACATCCCTTCTTCTCCCTTCCCACCTTCCCATTGGGGACATGCTGTGAGTGACGCTCGAAGAGTTCAGATTGACCAGATACAAGACCAGGCGATTACCTTGCGGAGATGAGAGTGCATTCCATAGGAGATCAAATGGGGCAGTTGCAAGCTTTTGATCATTTTAACCCGAGATGATGGATGTGTACACCTATCAAGAAGCACACTCCTCTTCTACATTGAGCCCCTTCATTTTGGATTTAGAGTTCATTGATCTACTGTCGAAATTTTCAGGAGAAGTGCATGAGGATCCTTATTTACATATCGATGAGGAGGATATTAGTGGATCACGATCATATTCTGATATCATTCTGAGGACATGATGCTGATTACATTCCCATTTATACTTCAGAGTAGAGCCAAGAGTTGGACCAGATGATTGGGAAGGAAAATTACTACATGGGGAGATTTACGATCATTGTTTTTGCAGATATTTTACCCCCAGCGTC
This sequence comes from Ottelia alismoides, assembly GCA_037367405.1. Lineage (NCBI taxonomy): Eukaryota > Viridiplantae > Streptophyta > Magnoliopsida > Alismatales > Hydrocharitaceae > Ottelia > Ottelia alismoides. Next base: position 13,497 of record JAZKJV010002718.1, read on the forward strand.
GAGCAGAGATGATGCAGTCTTGCATTCATGATTTTTCAGTTGACCCCCAGGAGCCATTGATAAATTCATGATGGAGGTTACGTGATATTTTGAGGTGATTTCCAGATCATGGATTTTTGATGACTGACCTTATCCACATCGCCATGAGGGGGAGGACCGCAAAGCAGTTTGTATACGTCATTACCTCGTATGGTGGTTCACACCAAAGTCCCGACCTCAATTTAGTTGAGACCATCTTGGATACACTTTTAGATATCCCATATTCACAAGATGATTTATTCGGGACAACACATGAGGGAGAGATGACATCAGATGAGTGTGTGACAGTTCATGCTGATTTTGACAGCACACACCAATCAGAGGATATGGATGCCACTACATCTCATTTGATGGATGTGTTGACTACCAGTGTGAGTTCCCAAAGACGGACATTGGTCGAGTTTCCATCGGATTTACAATCAGATTTCGAGCCAGTCCCGCACTTCCACGTTGATGATTCTTGGATTCTAGATCTGCTAGTATCCCAAGAAATAGAGGGAGATCCCACATTTCAGCCATCCTTAAAGTCATTTCAGTGTCCATGTCCAGTAGATTTAATGTCTATTCTTCTGAGGATCTTCTAAGATTCTGATATGCATTTGGATTCATCTCAGTAGAGAGAGCTTGATGAGGGACCGTTTTTTGATTTGACATACCTTGATAGTCCCATATTTGAGACTTGTGTCCTTCCATTTAATAAGATCGATACATTTTTGAAGGACTTGATATCTGACAACATAGATCGCTAATTTCCTGATGATTCGGCATTACTCCCCGAGGATTATCTGCAGGAGGATGTCACAGACCTGGTGTACTCGATTTCACTTTTTGGGAGTACATCTGATCTGTCAGATCATGAGACCGAGTATTTTGATATTTCTGATCATGAGTTTGAGGTTTCTCTCCTCGATGACCCTCGCGAGGATGACCCTATCTTTGAGGTATTCGATGTTTTTACTAATTTGTCTACATTATATACATCGGATATCAGCCGTTATAATGAGTCTACTGATCATGATCTTCCTTATCTATTCGAGACGATGATTGATGTGGAGGATTCATTGACAGATCCTTCCTTCTCCACATTTGACTTCTTCGGCTCTGCCCTTTCACTCCATTCAGATCTTGAGCCGACGATTTCTTTTGTGCTACCGGAGCCCGATTTCATCTTCCCAAATCTTTACCTGGTAGCAGACACCCGCTTGATTGTTTACTTGGGTGTCATCATTTGCTCTGTTGAGTTCGTCGTTTTTCTCTCACTGAGACTGCAACGACAGTAATATATTCGCCTCACATATGTCGTCATGAACCTTGATACAACGTTGTCCTAGCCTTTGCGCCCAGCTAGGGGCGTAAACTCTAGCACGTGTTGAGAGGCACGTCAACATTGATCACATCTGTATAGATCCATTTGTCCATATCATAAATTCTTTCTCACACCCCATGATCATTCCATTCTTAGGGTGTACTTTACCCTAAGTACGGGGGGTGTCAGATTTGTGAGTATTCGTTTGATTCTTTTACCTCTGTTTTACTGCCTATACTTAGGGATATTTTACCCTAAGTATGGGGGGGGGGGGTAAATCCAATACATTCTACTCCTCGGTTTTCCCCTTATGTACAGTCTTCTATACTTAGGAGTACTTGATCCTAAGTATAGGGGGATCACCGGATTCTATTGATTTTATTCTTTATTTGTCATTGTAGTATACTATTCTTTTCACTTTTCTATACTTAGCATGAGTTATGTCTTTCTTTCCAGCTCTTTGATCACTATCTTTCTTTCCAGCTCTTTGATCACTATGAGGACATAGTTCGAGCTAAGTATATGGTGGTGTCGTAATATTGTATATATACTTTAGCCATAACTCGTACTTTCATATTTTTAATATGGTTGAATTACTTGGTAAAAAACTAATAAAAAGATGCAGAAATTTCCTCAATTTTTTTTCTTGCACATACTGACTAATAAGTCAGGTTAAAATATTTTGAAAAATATTTTTAAAGCAGTTTGAAAATCTATTTGAAAATTATTTGAAAAATGTTTGAAAAATATTTTCAACCTTTGTAAAAATATTGTGGCTTGTAAAATTTTCTCTTTGTATGAAAAGAAAAAAATGATTTCGTAAAACTATTTGCAAATATTTGGAAAAATGGTTGAAAAATTATTTTGAAAATCTATATATACTGTTTTAAAAATGTTTGCAAAATTTCTTTCAAATGATTGTAAAATTGTGTGAAAAGTTATTTTGGACTATAGTTTTCAAAATTATTTGTAAATTTATTTCCAAATAAAGCTGGAATATATAAATCACAAAAATAAAAAATATATTAAAAAATAAGAAAAAAAATTTCCATCCGTGTATATACCTGTATAAATCACTCAAGTTGTAAATCCTTTCTCACGACTCTTGTAAATAATTAACTCACTTCTTTGTAAATATGTGTATATAATCCCTAACCCTTATGTAAAATAAAAAAATTTATATACTTGTATATATTTCTAACTATTTGCACACAAAAAAGAACTTTTAGTAGGTGCATCATTTTCAAAAATTCATTAAAAAATTCAAAATTTTGGGAATAGTTTCATAAAAAGATTTTGCTTTATTTTCTATGCATTGCACATATTTTCTTGCATTGGCATGTGCATTTTTAGGATAATTTTGACATTTAAACTAAGTCTAGAATAAATTTGAAGAATGGAGCTTAGTTGGACCTTAATCCACTTAATTTCAAAGGAATCTTAAAAGATTTGGAGTTAAGACTTTTCAGGTCCTAGTGACTTAATTCTTTGAGTCCGTAAGACTATATTCACATGTCATCTTGATAATTCTAAGTAGAATATTTAACAACACACACATGATTCTTTCAGACCGTGGCTTATCTTGGGCAAGCACTCTACACGTAGCTCTCCATGGAGGAGGAAGTGAGGGGGCAGAATCTTTTGGCTTGGGGTAGCATACGAGGGTAGTACATCTGGGCGGAACCTCTCGTCCTCCTCTAGGGAGGGAAGTGCGCTCAACCAGGTTTGGTGATGTTGAGGTCTAAAGACAGGAGTTGTGGGGTTGCAATAATGCTTCAAAAGAGGGATAGTCTACTGGCTCAAGAGGAAAAACTCCTTATGTACATGATGCACCTCGTATATATTTTCAAAAAAAAAGAAAAAAATCAAAAAAATGCAGAATCTCCAAAAGCGGACAGGCCTGATTGAAAAGTAAAATGCTTGCCAGAGTGTATGTACAAGGGGAAAAAAGAATAAGAGCTTCAAAGTCAAATATTTGTGAGCTTGCAGCGAGTGACATGGCTGCACTGGTCATGCATCTGAGGATAGGTAACTACACTGGTTACCGTCCATTCTCTTCTCCATCCCCTCTTCTTGAGCTGGTTGTACTTGAACTTAGAAGGGAATATCTCGCTCATCGAGGAAAGAGTTGCTAGACCGGAGGATTAGAGTTACCTTGTTTAGAGAGACCGTGTCTTTGTTACTTCTGAGATGAGGAGTTATATTCCACTTACACCATACAAGTAAGAACTCGTAGTCATAAGAATTTGTGTATGTAGACTTGTTCTGATCAGACTGTTGAGGAGACCTGAATAGGAGTCTTGTGGAACTTAGAGGCTGTTAGGTTTTAAATCCATTTCCCAATAAGGTTCCGACACACTAATAATTTAAAGGTCCGATAGAGCTCCAAACTACATTTTTATGAAGATAATTTTAAAAGTCAACATTGTTCTAACTTCATTCCTTTTTCTTTTCTTTGGTTTTGTTTTCACTCATTTTCCAAATAAGTGTTTGCTAAGGGACTAGCAAAGGTAAAGTATAGGGGAATGACGAATCCACGATTCATCGCCTTTATTCTTTTATTTTAGCTTCATTTCTTTAGTCAAACACCTATAAATACCCACTAATTTCTTGAAATTACCATTTTGCATGCATTTGTTAAATATGCATTTTAACACTTTTTGTGCTTAAATAAAAGAATAAAGAAGAAAAGAAAAAGAAAAGAAAAATGAAGGATGTGTTTATGCAATAAATACAGACTGACCCGAACCCCGCGAGAAGGTCGAGACTTGACCTGATCGATCAGGAATAAAGTAGGGGGAGATAGGGTCTTCTGTCAAAAATCCAAAAATAATTTGTACATAAATTCCTTGTATATTTGTATAAATCGTGTACTATTTTATTTGTATATAATTTGACATAAAAATAATTATTTTTATAAACAAAAGTTGTAAATAAAAATGTGTTGTAAATAATAAAAATAATTGCAAAGAAAATATATATATATATATTACAATTATTCACCCTCGAAAAAAACCACAATGCGATCATTGAAATACAACTCCAGCTCCATACGAACTCAAATTGAACCAAACCCACTTTCATTATACTCTAAATTAAATTATCTTTCAAACGGCTGTGATTTCATAATTTTTGGAATTACGGTTTGAAAGTCGATTTTCTGGGGAGTTTTATGCAGTTTCATCATTATTTATTGAACATATTTATTAATATTTATTTTTTATATAATTAATATTTTTTAAATAATATTTTCATTATAAATAAAAACAAAAAATATAAATAATAAAATTAAAAAATGTGTTTTAAAAATTATTTCTTTATTTATACCTATGTATAGTGTATATTATATGTATATAATATGTGTATACAACTAACTTCCTTAAATAAAAATCACCAAAAAATAAAACATCTCACATTAAATAATAAATTTAAATTAATTACTAAATTCATATTCAATTATTTAATTTAATGGATTTATTTGAATTATTTGATTTAATAACCTACCATGTATATATGATTTGACCTTTAATAGCCACCATTAAGGTGGCTAATTTGGAAATTATTTAATTTATTTATTTTAATTAATTCCTAAATTCATTTTAAAGTAATCAATTATTTTATTTATTTCATTATTTTATTAATTAACCACTAAAAACCTTCTCCTTTTCTATACCTTCCTTTTTCATTTATTTTCTCTTTTTAATGGGCTCCTCCTCTTTTCATTCTTTGATCGATCTTTGATGGAAAGGAGCCCGATCTCCAAGAGCTTTCTTGTTGAAGAAGGGTGTCCAGCCTCCGAGCTGTCCGGTGACAATGCATCAGCCTTCGTCGAGGCTATAACGGCATTTCCGATTCCCGAGGTGAGATCCATTTTATTTCCTATCTTTTTCCCTAGATAAATCGTAGTTTTAATTTTTGCATAGATGTAGTGATTAAATCTTAGATCCAAAAAATCACAAAAATATCAACCACACATTTTTCATGTCCGAATATGATTTTTTCACCTCATATCTTGATTCCTACATTTCTTTTCTAGCTCGCACAACGTCTCACCTCCGACCATGTACGGTAGTTGGAGTCACGGATCTCTCTCCCATATCGGAAGATTCGTCCGTTCACACATCCCATTTTTGTGAAAATTAAAAAAAATAATAGAATTTTTGTTTGTCGTTTTCTCTCTAATCTTTGTTTTCAGGAATAAGTAAAAAATCATATATTTGTTTCCATCTCAAGCATTTGTTTTGCAGGATCAAATTAAAAAAACTAAAAAAAATCCTTTCACTTCATGTTTACATCTCCTCTTTGAAAAGAAAATAAAAGAAAAGAAATCATTTTTTGTCATATGGTTACAGTAAAAAAATAAAAAAAACAAAAAAACAAGAATTTCACTGCCCTCTTCGCACCCCGCACGCGTCGCCAGTTGTCTGCCGCGTAGGCGGCAGCGCCGCCCCGCACGCTGGCCACCTCCTATGTCGGCCACCCAAATCGCTGATCTCCATCGTGCGCTGATGCATGCTTCTCCACCAGCCCTCGCATAAGGTGGCACGACCCCAGCCACAACCCCTCCACCGCCTCCTCACGCGCCTCCGCGCACGAAGCACCGCGCTCACCTGACACCTCGCGCACAAGCCACTCCTCCTCCTCCGCGTGGACGCGCGTGGTAGCATGTCGTCTGCTCCGCCCTTGAGCATCCCTCCATCGCCTATCGATGTGTCGCCCGCACGTCTCCCTCGACCGCCCGCGCCCCTCCGTTTTCTTGCGGATGCGCATCAGCCCCCGAGCCTCCAACCTCGCGGCAGCACCTCCCCCGCCTTCCGTGCAGCCAGCGGCGATGACCCTCCTTTTGAAACAAAGACAATGAATGAAAAAGACCTAGAAAAATAATAAATCATTGGGCTAATTGCATTTATGCCCTTTGAAGTTTCAGGAATCGTAAAGAAGCCCTAGCAGAGCAACTCACTTGTTTTACACACATCACTGAGTAATTTGCATCTATCATCCGCAAGTTTATTTTTATTCTAATTAAATGTAGAAACATAAAAAATTTTCTTTTCAACCCCTGTGCCACCAGAACATCAATTGCATGCTCTTTTTGATGAAATAAATACTTTTATTATTCCAAAAATTTTCAAAAAAATTGGATATGCTCGTTGCATAAATTTTTCGTCAATTTTTAATTCCATTTGACATATTTAAAAAATAAAAAACAGTAACTTTTTTGCATGCCCATAATTTAAAAATTCATAAAAATTCAAAAATTTGCTTAAAAGTTTCAGAAAAAGGTGTAGTTTAGTGTCTTTTAATTTCTATCCAATTTTCAAGCATTAACTCTTTATAAAACTCCAAACAATTGCAAAAAATGAAAAATATTAAAAATATTTTAGAAAATTCTAGAAAAATCCAAAAATTGTGATTTCAGTTTCTGATTGTAGATATTGCTTTGTAGTTTATATTAAGAATAATTTCCAGTAGTTTTGGACACTTAAACTATTTTTTTATTGCAAAATACTCTCGGTTGTGCATTTGTTTGCTATGTTTTTCACTATTTGATTTTTTATAAAATCACAACAACATCAGAAAATTTTGTAAAATAACCAAAAATATTTTAAAACATATAAAACACAAAAATATTTTCTTTTTAATTATCTGAGTTTTTTATCATTTTGGAAAAAAAATAAAAAGAGTGTGGTGTGTGTGTGTGTGTTTTACCCTTTGTGCCCTCTTCGAAAAATAAAAATTCAAAAACCACTAAAAATTCATTTTTGAAAATTGACTACTTAGTTTTTAAATCGTGCTCCTTGTGTTCGACCTGGTCGCTATACCAGGTAAAAAGAATCGCGAAAACCGCTTACATTTTCTTTGATTGATTTATCTTTTATTAAGTGGTTTAAAATACACATTTTTCTGTTGATCGAATCGCACAGTTGATAACAACGACACATTGAAATAATTATTCCATCTCGACGCATCAATTTTCATGTCATCAATAACTCTGCCAATCATCTGTCTCAATAGTATCTTGCTCTTTAGATGGTTCCTTAATTCCAACGAGCGCCCGTGAATATGGTTAATCAGCCTAGGATGGAAGTGGATCTGGGTGTGAGAATGTGGGGGTTGATGATAAGTGAGGAGGAGTGGAGAATTCAATCGAATATCTAACTTCGGGGTAGGGTGAAACCGTCCATGGGTAAGGGTCTCCCGCAGATGGTGGATGGTACACAGAAGAAGGAGAAGGTGAAGATGAATGGTATATTGTCGAGGAGAAGTGACCCGAGGGGTCTAAGTACAGGAACCAATATCTTGATATCTTCGAGAGGGATGAATGAAACACAAGTGGATCGTAATTAAAAAGCGTGCAAGTGCACTGAGGGATAACACACATAGACACACAAACAACACAAGAGCAAACCCTTGTTTCACAAACTGAACAATGTGATGGTCGCAAAAGTCCGACCATTATTATTTTTTAGTTTTAGTTAAGTGATAAAATGATCATTTTACACAGGCACACAAGATGAGCTTGCATGATGTTGAAAATCTTGTATTTACCCTTGTTAATTATGTGGAATTAATGTTCAAATTTCCGCTGCAGTTGGGCAAGTTCGGATTAATAAAAAAGCGCCAAATTGATTGATTATCCAATCAAAGTGAGTGGTCAATTTTTTTTTACTTGGGCAAGCCCAAGGTTGAATTCGGGGAGGCAGAGAGGCATTTTTTTGTATTTTTAAATGCAATTAGTGAGTGAAATGCAATTTTAGCAAAGTTCTGAGACTAAAATGCAATCTATAATCAAATTAAGTCCACAAATCCTCAAACTTGGCCAGAATGTGAAATATGATGAAATTAAGCTACTATATTGTTTTTAGAATTTTTGGATGCAAAATGTGTTAATTATGAATAAAATAATGCAATGAATGTGATTAGCATGTAATTAATTATAATAAATAGAAAACCAATTTATTTTCTGGAAATAAAATTACCCTAGATGTATCTAATGGTGATTTATCAAGGAAAAATTATAAACCCTAAAAATGTTGAGTTACAGTCTATTAAAAATCAATTAGTCCAATCTCAAAATGATTTATTCAGAGAAAACCATGCATGCAAATAATTTTGGGCACAATGTAGAAAACAACTATTTTTATGTAATGTACTTTCTGGGTTTTTTAGATCAACGAATGATTAAAAATCAAATTAAGAGCATACAATGTAAATCAAATTATATTGAATTTATATATTTGCTTTTATTAAATTAATTATTGTTGTATTTTTAACAACAAGATCATGACCATTAAAGAAACACAAATCAATGTAAGCCATTGGATTTGTGTTGTCCCATGGATTGAGATCCATGGATCCCAGAATATTATAAAAGGAAGAGGCGTACCTTGCTCTTCAAGGTTACAAGAGAGACAACAACTCTCTCTCTCTCTTTCTCTCTACACGCCTACTCTCTCTCATGTGGTCGTCCACCATGGATGCCCTAGAGAGATTCTCCATCGTCGCAACGCCGTCGTTATGCTTCCCGATCATTTGCTCTTGGATCTCCATCTACTACGACGTGCCTTGCTCGTTTTGAAGAAGACTTGAAACAGGAGGTCTCTTTGTTTAGAGACTCTATCACAACCACGCTTTAACAGGTAATCCTAATACTTGTTTGTGGTTAAGATGAAACGATCCGAGAAGTGTTCTTGGATCATGTGGTTTCGTCACATAAAAAATTTTAATTTCCACTACATCAAGAAACTAGTGTGACTAGTCGCCCCCGATCGCATACGATGCGATCCTCACGTTGTCGTGATGCGCTTAAGGATCTCACCATATCCTTCATACGGATGGGTGGTGGAGCTCGTAAGGTGGTCAGGCTATGGTGAAGATGGATATAGGCGACAAACGAAATAGGATAAAATGAGAGAAAAGAAAGCAAAGAGTACCTGGAGGTTTGAGGAGGAAGAAGGTGCTTGGAGGCTTGGGGTGGGCTTCTATGAAAGTCGGGGTCATCGCCCAACGTGCTCATCCTAGGGCACAGAGCTCGATGGTGCCCTGGGGCAGTCGCAACATGGTCAAGTCTATAATGGGTCAAGATCGGAGCAAGGAGGCAATGATGGCCCTTCTCTGACCTCTGTCTATCATAGGGAGGCGGAGGAGGGCTAGGGATCTAGCTCTGAATTGGTGGGTGAGGGCTATCGATGGTGGAGGTTATCTATTTGTAGGTGGAGGAGGCTGACAGTTACATGGTGGAGGTGCTCATTGCAACGATTTTCGTGAGGGTTTAAAGAAAGGGTTGAGGTTATGGAGTAGTGCATGAGGATCTAAGACATTAGATCTTTCAAGGGGTGCCATTTAATTGGGAAGATGGATATCAAGGTGCTGGCTAGAAATGGAAGGGGGCAGGTGGTTCGCAAGGTGTAATGGACAAGGAGGAGGAAGACGAGGATGTAGACGATGGATTTTGGACTGTTTGGATCGCTCGATCCAATGGTCAAGAGATAGGAGATGGGCGAGGGTTGAGATTAGATTAGATTATATGATCTAATGGGTGGAGAGCTGGGGGTGAACGGTGATGATGAAGCATAGGCTTCATCAAAGGGTTGCGAGAGAAGGGAGATGCGGAGGGTGGTCATCCATTGTATTAGGAGTTGGCTGATGGCTGAGATGTCGGTGGAGTCAAGTAGTCTAGATGGAATCGATCAGGGGAGATCAGAGGGTGGAGAGAAGCAAGGATAAGATGGTTTTGATGATCCAGAAGAATGTCAGGTGGCAGAAAGAGGATGCGGTTGCATGCCGGCTCCAGAGAGTGCCACGTGGCCGTCACAAAAAATAAAAATTCTCGAAATTACAGAAAAATAAAAAATAGAAGGAAGCAAAATTAAGAAATAGACAAAACATGAAAGTTGTAGATCTCTACAAGTTTCATGTTGGACAAAAAATCAAAAGAGGTATTTGCATAAAATTTGTATTTTTGGGAGTATTTTTACAAGGCAAAAACACTATTTTTAAGATTTTGAGATTTTTTATATTTTTAATTTCTTTTAAAAGCCAAAACAATTATAGAGAATATTCAATCTTAAATTTTAGGGGTTTTAATAAAATAGAAAATAAAGAAAAAAGGTTAGTAATATAATAAATAGGGACTAAATAAAGGTTAATTATCCATAAAGTATGTACAATATAATACGGTGTAAGATTAGTGATTAGTTGTGATTTTTATTGAATTGTTTAAGCTTGAGGATTAATATGTGGATTTTAATATGATGAATCTGAGATTCATCATACCCCTATTCTTACACTATGCTCATCCTCGAGCATCTAAAGAATGAAGGATTTGGATTCATTCCTGATGGTGCATGTAAAAATTCAAGATTCAATTTGTTGAATACCTTAAATTTTAGTGATCCTAAAATTCTGGGCTAAACCATGCTCTAGTCAAAAGGAATCAAACTTCTCTAATTTTTAGACTCCATGTTTGTACATAAAATCTAAGGATATGAAGTTTAGTGTACTGCAATCATGAAAGTCGAGTCGAGATATTACCTAAGGTTCCAGTCCGAGAGACTCTCCTCTAGACCTAATCCTCAACAGTAGGGAATAAGTATGTTCCTGCTTCAGTCAATCGTTTCATTAGTTCATCAGACTTGAAAGTGTAGATGGTCGGTCAGATGATGAAGGGTATAGGATTGTGTATATTTTCTCTAACTCACATTGGAACAAGGGGCCTCTTGAGTACCTTATTACTCAACACTTGTATATTTTGGTTTTGTTGATCAATGTGTCCGTCAAGAGAATTTGGAGTCATCTGCACTTGTTTTTCTGGGAGTACACTAGGGTGTGTCTTTTTTGAGTATCTAAGATACCTTCGATACCCAGACTTGTATCACTATATGATGTAGAGCCCTTTAATGGTGCTAGCCGGACTCCTTGTTCCTAATAGCGTTTGGTCCAGCTGGACACTTTGAAAATGGTTGGGAGCACTCGCCTTAGGGTGGAAGCTTTTTGAATTTGACTTTGTAATGATAGATTTTTCTGTATGATAGACCTTCTCTGGAACTTCATTTCATTTGTTTGGATAGCATCAAGCCTTTATTAAAAGTTAGTGCACACTAATCAACAATTATTTAGTTTCATCACATCCTGGCACATAGGTCAATATCAAGATATAACATGTGAACTTGTTAACATACTGGCCAAGGTTTTGCTGACACTCAGGTTTCTTGAAACCGTCATTAACTTTATCCCATCCTCGAGTATCATTAGATCGGGTTTTGACTCAAATCACTAGTCCTAGTTCCTTGAGTGATAACTCTACTCATCAATCATGCAGTTGTGAAAGTGTTGTGTTGGTCATATTCTTTAGAAGGTAGAGATAAAGAGTGCATTATAACATTCAAATCTTTCAAAATAGGGAATTGTGGAATATTAAGTTAAAAACTATAATGACTAAGGATATCCAACTCAGACTCTCAAGATCTCAGAAATCAAGTGTCCTCAAATCTTTAAGCCTTAAGTGATAGTGAATGTGTCAAGAATATACCAACTCATTGGTTAGTGAATTTTTTATTTTTATTCTTTTGCAAATTTTTAAGGATTTTAATTTTTCATTTTTTTAATTCTTGAGAGAGATACGGATTGGCCCAGGCTCATATGAACAGTTGCATCTACGTCCAGTCAGTATGGGTGTCAGTAAGGACCGTTAGACGACCACCCGTGTTACTTGAGGACGGAGCCATAAACAGTGTCCTCTAAACCACCCACTCTGCAAAGGGAGACTAAGATTCCATCACTAAAGACTAGCTACTCATTTTTTAGCCTAGTAGTCAGACCTCTAAAAGAGTTTTTAATTTTTCAAATTTTTATGGAGTTTTGAAAAAAGGTTAATTTTATTTACAAAAATTTAATCCCTCAATTTTAAAAATGATTTTTACAACAATTTTTACAACAATTTTTACAAAAATCAGTTCTCCAGTGAACTTAAATCAAGCTCAAAAGTTTTCAAAAAATTTAAAACACAAGCTATGGCTAAAGTATATATACAGTAATATATGGTATACCCCCCCCATACTTAACTTTTGTTATGTCCTCATAGCACAAGTGATATGAAGCCATATCTCTAGTTAATTACAAGGTGGTATAGCGGAACTGAGTCAGAGGGTCCCCATATACTTACGATAAGAATGACCTAAGTATAAGAAGACATATAGAGGGAGCATGTATTTAGTCAGGTACCCCCTATACTCAGGCTAAAAATAGCCTAAGTATAGGATGTGAGATTTTGAGTTGGGGGCACATGGTTGTTAGGGTTAGAGGGGTGTAATTATACAGTTGCCTTGGTGATGAGGGGAATGAATTTTTACAGATGACTATGAAGGAGTTGGGGGGTACATGCACTATGAAGGATATGCGGGAGAGACGGGTGTGTATGTGTGTATCTGTGTGTGCCTGTTTGTGAATATACAAAGATAGAGGGGGGAATGGGTAGATAGATATGGATGCAGGCATGTGTGTGGGGGGGTGGGTAGATCATCTAGTGATCTATTTTTTTATCTTTTTTCTCTCTTTTTTTGACACACACGCAAGACCTCAAATGAGGACCATTAGAAATGCACATGATACATTTTTTTACAACATGATGCATGAATGGGATGATGCTTCTTTCTTGAACTCCTCTTGTTTTCTTTTGCAACTCCTCGTAATAGAAGCTCCCAACTCCACGCCTCCATGTAGATCAAGTGTCCTCGATCTCCATGGGCCCTACCATCAAAGAAATAGTCAGAGAAAATGTCAAGAAAATAGTCAACAAAGGATGCAAAAATAAAAATAGTCAACAAATGAGGCAAAAATGACACGTGCAATTCTTGGTTTGATTTTATGCAATTTAAAATGGAATGCAATATGAGCACAATGCATGATGAAAATTTAGAAGACAAGAATGCAAGATTAGGATGTATAAAATATGCCCTACAATTTTCAGATCAATGAGAAACAACTTATGGGTCAATTTCAGAGTCAAATCGATCATTAAAGATAATCTATAACTGTTAAATGAAAGATCAGGAGACTCTGAGCATGTAATAATATAGTCTTTTCAATTGTGTCAAATCATGGATTCAATTATTCCATAAAATAGAGAGTAAACAAGCATCAAAATGAAACTGAAATCATTCAATTTGGATCTAAAAGGCTCAGGATATGCTCAAAACAATGATAGGGGTATAAATACAATAAAAATGCAAGGAAAATAAAGATAAATATTGCAAATAGGCCCCTGAGGGATGTATTTGCAAATGCCAAAAGTTGTCTCGGAGTTTGTGTAATTTCTCCATGTAGCGCGGGGCCCTTTTTGTAATTTTGTAAAGCCGCTAGGGCCTCCCTATAAAATATCCCAAGCGTGCATGTGAGGCACGTGCATGGAGGACATAGATGTATTATTAGACAACTCCAGGGTCTTCAATGCAAATTACCCTGCCCCATGCACAACACATGAAGGTCCAGGCTCAGGAGACGGCCCAGCTTTGGGCCACGCAGCTTCTCTTAGAGCTTTAGCTCTTGACTTGGTGCACCAGAGCCTGTAGGTTAGGTATGGAGGCTCGGATGCATAAGTGGCTGCATCTGGGTGTCCGATCCAGATGATGGGATGACAACTACTCTTCGAGTTCCTCAACCCTACTACCTCCTGTGACAGACTTGGTGAGGCTTCGACGAGCCCCATAACTCTCCTCCACCTTCCATTTGCTTCCCTCCTGATCGAAGAAGATTTCAAAAGCATTGGCGAAGAAACTCTGATGGTGAAGGAGATGCAGAAGGGTTGGAAGTTGATGTCGATGGTTGCCTACCAAGCTAAGACGCGAGATTAAAGAGGGATGCGAGGCTCCAACCATTGACCTGTAGAAGGGTTAGTGATATATTCAAAGCATTTGTGAGTTCCAGAGGAGTGAAGTGAGTGAAGTGGTGATCTGTAAGGGGGAAGAGGAGCGAGGAACCAGGGTCTCCTCTCCGGTATGACGTAGAGGAGGTGGAGCGGAGGTGATTGGTCTAGGAAGAAGGAGAGGAAAGTGAGTGAAGGGTAATGTGACGATGAGGGATCTGGAGGAGCACATAAGGTGGTGAGGCGATGGTGATGATGGCTATAGGAGGTGGAAGAAATAGGAGAAAATGAGAGAAAAGCAACGAAAGAGTGCTGGGTTTGAGGAGGAAGAATGTGGTCATAGGCTTGGGCTGGGCTTTTGTGTAAGCTCGGGATCGCCCAACTTTCTCAACAAAGGGCACGGGACTCGGCGGTGCCTGGGGGCAGCCACAACATGGTCAAGTTGACCATGGGTCAATACCGGAGCAAGGAGGCCATGATGGCCCTCCTTTGACCTCCGTCCATCAGAGGGATGCTGAGGAGGGGTAGGGATCTAGCTCTGAATTGGTGGATGAGGGCTATCAGTGGCTGAGGTCGACTATTTGTAGGTGGAGGAAGCTGGTGGTTACATGGTGGAGGTGCTCATTGCAACAGCTGTCATGAGGGTTTAAAGCAAGGGTTGACGTTATGGAGTGGCACGTGATGATTGGAGATATTAAGTATTTGAAGGGGTGAAATTGATTTGAGGAGAGGGATATCAAGGTGGTGGCTAGAAATGGAAGGGGGCAGGTAGTTCACAAGGCGTAATAGACGAGGAGGAAGACATGGAGGTAGACGATGAGTTTGGATCGTTGGATCGCTCGATCCAACGATCGGGAGATAGGTGCTGGGAGAGGGTTGAGATTAGATCAGATCATTTGATCTAACGGCTGGAGAGCAGGAGGGGTGAACGATGATGATGAAGCATAGGCTTCATCCAAGGGTTGCGAGAGAAGGGTGACGAGGAGGCGATCAGCTATTGGATTTGGAGGCATCTAATGGCCGAGATATTGGTGGAGTCGAGCGGTCTAGATGGAATCGATCAGGGGAGATCAGAGGGTGGAGAGCACAGGGTTTGGATGGTTCAGATGAAGATGGATCAGGGAGATCAAATGGCCAAGAAGAAGGTTGGGTGGCGGAAAGAGGATGTAGCCGTGTGGCATCTCCAGAGAGCGCCACGTTGCCGTCACAGAAGAATCAAAAATCCAGAAATTAAAGAAAAAACTAGAAAAAATAGAAGGAAACAAAATTAGGAAAAGTTAAAAGATGAAAGTTGTAGATCTCAATGAGATATACAAGTTTCATGATGGAAAGTCAAACAAGGTCATTTGCACAAAGATGTATTTTTGGGAGTATTTTTACATGGCAAAAACACTATTTTTAAGGTTTTGAGATTTTTTGTATTTTTTATTTATTTTAAAATCCAAAATAATTATAGACAATATTTAATCTTAATTTTTAAGGGTTTTAATATAATAGAAAATAAAGAAAATGGGTTAGTAATAAAATAAATAGGGTTAGAATAAAGGTTAATTATACTAAAGTATGTACAATATAATACATGTTAAGATTAATGATTTAATTGTAATTTTTATTGAATTGTTTAAGCTTGGGGATTAATATATAGATTTTAATATGATGAATCTGAGATTCATCAATAAAAGAGGTGGTCGCGATAGGGTATGGGATGTAGGTTACGGAATGGTGTAGATGGGCATCCTGCTCGTTGCTTTCATCATGAACGCGATGGTGAAAATGGAAGCACACAGTGGTGGTGTTGTTGCTTATGTGGAATGTATCCTCAGAGCACCTAAAATGGAAGATGTACTTAAGCTTGGACTCAACCTTGGAGTTTTTGACATGGATACTGGTGGTGAAGAAGCTCCATTATTGATTGATGAATTGGAGCAATGTGATGAGCAAGAATGGCTACCTCATCTTTGTTGTTGGTTAAATCTGGTTTGGTGAAAAATTGGAGAAGCTATGCAGCTTGGATACAACTGTAATGAGGTCGGTCTCTCTACCTCGGATCTCGCCAGACATGATGAAACTATCTTCACATCAAAAACTTGCTTGATCGATGTCACCGTCGAGCAGGCTGAGTTGGTGGCTCTCTTCTCTCAATTTTGGCAGATGCTAAAAAACGAAGGACGATGAGATGATTAAAGGAGGAGGAGGAAGAATGGGAGTTGGAAAAGAGGTGAGATGGAAGTTGGATAAGTAGTGGGAAAAGAGGGAAGAATGGAAGTTGGAGGAAGAAGAAAAAATGAAAATAAAAAGAAATAAAAATAGGCTACTGAAATAAAATAAAGATAAAATAAAAAGATGGAAAATTACAAAAGTTCCATCACGAAAAATGTGGATCTAGAAGAGATCGACATTTTCCATCTAGACCTTGAAATCAAAACAAAACAAAAATGTACATGAAAAAATATTTTTTGAATGCATTTTAAATAATTAAAAAATAAATTCATAATTTTTCTAATTTTTTGGATTTTTTATAAAATATATTTACAAATAAAAAATAAAATACAAGAAATAAAAAAACACATTTATTTGGGATTTTTAATGAATAAGAAAAAGCAAAAGAAAATGGGTGAAAGATCAATATTTACACCATATTCAAAGTCACTTCACATTATTTTCAACATTAAAATAATTTATTTTGATTTTTGTAATTATATACTTTATTAAAATATACAATAAAGAAATAAATATAAGAAGAAAGAAATAAAAACGAGCTAAATTTGTACATAGTCAATTGCATATATACAGTCTCTATATACAAACTTAGAGTGATTTATTTTCTTTGATTTTTGCTTCAATTTTTATTTAGATTTTTACACAATTAATCAAAATAATAATCAAAGAAAATAAATGCAAAGAAATAAATTAATAGAATTTATTTTTGTACATAAAATAATAAGGTTAAAATAGTCGATATGTACAATTTACAATGATGACCCAAAACCCAAGTTTCACATATGAACTCTGATTCTTTTGAATTTTTTATTATTTTGTAGAGAATTGGATGAATATTAATTAAAAAGTGAGCAGGGGTTCATATGAGGATGTATGAGAGAGTTATTTATTTTTACGCCTTTTAGTCTCAAAACTAGGGTTTGGTTTTATTTGGCAAACATAAATGTTAGTATTGGTATTTTTCTTTATTAGTGTTAGTAATATATAAACTATAAAGTTGATTTTATCTAATTTTGAATTAGTGAAAAATAAATAAAAATATGGGAAAATAGAATATAGATGTGATAATTTACAAGGTTTTGGGTTTCTTATCTAATGTAATTATGAACGCTAAAATGCGAATATTATTTACAAATGCATGAATAATAATAATGAAAAATAGATAAAGAAACATGCTAATTACATGGGAAAATTGCTCTACTTTCAATATTTAGAGTGGTGGATCATAGATTCATCATCGTTGTTGTCCCAGATCTGAAGATGGAAAACATTCCTCTCATAATGGAGGATAGTGATGGTCTCGTAGTGGTTTTAGCAGTGGTGGTTAGGTCTTGCAATCGAGGTAGAGGTGTGGGGTATGTGGAGGGTGGAGAGGTTCTCATGGGGAGGTGTGGGGTGCGTCACGAGTTAAGAGGTGGAACGAGAGAGGGGTAGTGGTTGGCGACACAAAAGAGGTAGAGACGTTGATGTTAGGGTAGAAAAGGCAGAGGACATTATGAGGAAGGGGATATAGTCTCGACCGTTTGATTGACCGAGATCAAACGACTGAGAGAGGGCCACATGACAAGAACTTATTAAAAGAAATAAAAACAAATGAAAATGAAAATTTTAAATGATCTTAATGGTAGGATGAAGGGGTACGTCATCGTAGTCCCAAAATGAGGGCAATTGGATGAAGATAAGTGGGGTACATGGGGACTCCCGAAGCTGCCACGTGTCATCCCAAGAAAAATCATAAAGTAAAGAACAAAGAAAAATCAAAATAAAACAACAAATGATGTCAAATAAAAAAGTAATCTTTATAAACATTGTACATCTGAATGATATCTACAACTTTCATAAAGAAATAAAATCAAAAGAAGTCATCTCTACAAAGTATATTTTTGGTGGTCTTTTAGGAACATAGAATACCTATTTTTATGTTTTGATTTTATTGACTTAAAATAATGATAAAAAAATAAAAAACTCAAATAAAACATAAAATAAATATTTTCATCTTAATCTATTTTTTGTATTTTTAATAATTATGAAATAAAGAAATAACGTAGAGGAGACTTATTTACAGACTATATATACAAACTTAAGCCCAGTCTTTTTCTTTGATTTTTAGATAGTTTAAGGCTTGTATTTTTGTATATTAAAACATAAATCAAAGAAATCAAATGGAAAGAAATTAAACACAAAGACTTAATTATATACATAAAATGGTAAGGTTAGATTCGTCAATATACACAATATACAACGAGGACCCAAAATTCAATTTCATATATGAACTTCGATTCTTTTGAATTTGGTCTTGATTTACAGATAATTGAATGCACATTAATTCAAAAGTGAGTAGGGTTCATAGGAGACCATATGTGATAGATATTTGACTTTATAACTTTTTATCTCAAAACTAAGGTTGGGTTTATTTGACAAATATAAAGTTAGTATTTTTGGATATTTTTCATTTATTAATGTTAGTAATATCTACACAATGGAATTTATTTTATTTTATTTGGAACCAATATAAAATAAATAAAAAAAGGGAAGTTAGTCAATATACATGTGATCATATACACAAAACTTTTAGCTTCCTATTAATGTTATTATGAAGAAGAAAGTATGTGTATTATTTATACATGCATGAATGCTAAAAATGCAATAGTAATGGTTAAATTCAATTAATTACTTGACTATATAGCTCTATTTTCAACTTTAAAGTGATGAATCACATATCCATCAACCCCTATACTTAAATGTTGCATGCCCCCGAGCAACTAAAATGAATGCATAAGTGAAATGAGATTGGGTTCCATACCAAGATCATGAATAAAAGGTGAAAATGGAGCTCGGCTCGACCTTTTGATTAATAATGTGGTAGACTTCTTTATGAGAATTAGGATTTTAAAATATTAGTCTCTACGTTGTACAAGTCATCATCCATGTCCTACTCAAAAGTCATCTTAGATCAACTCCCTACCAAAGCATACTGCATGAACATTGAATAAGTGTCTCTTATGTATGAGGGGTGTTCTCTCTTCCCATCCAAGATGTCAAACTACAATGCAATCTCCTCCAGTAACTCATCCTTGGGTAGTCAGGTATTTCCTTCTAAGTTTAGGTGCGTGCTCACATTAAATATGGGGGAATATGTCCAGAACAAGGGGAAAAGAACTGGAGTGTAACTAGTGGAGTCACATCTCCTGTGAATGTGGGCTAGTTTATCCAAGTCTCCATCGAGATCTATATGCTATCTGAAGCTTGGACCATTGTGGTCAATTATGTCCTAGGAATTTTCTTCTTTTCTTGTGAATTATGGTGGCTCTGCAATGATTTTTTATGCCCTGACAGATATAGAATCTTTTTTCCACCCATGTTTTGGGGTCTTAGGAAAAATTATGCTAGTAGTTCATTCCACATTCGAAGCTTTATTTCAAACCATTGCTCCGGTATTTAGATGTTCACACTACCAAAGAAAAAGACACACTTTCTTCCAACACCCTCTCTGAGTTGAGCTAAGTACACGATGTAGAGTAAATATTGGTTCCCTGTCCAAGAGTCCACTCAGAATGAGGTAATGAGGTTAGAAACTGAGTCAAATTCTAGACATTGTCTTGTGAAACTTGGATAATTAAGTCTATGATATGAGTTTCTAACATCCTATTTCTCATTGAAGTTCCTTTAAAAAATTAAGTAGATTAAGGTCAGGTCAAGTCCATTGTCAATTTTTACTTATGACTCGGTTCAGAACCCGATGATCTTTCGCTTGTGCATATGCATGATATGCTAAATGAAATGCATATGAGTGACATGAACGATTTTTTTGCGATCTCTGTTTTATTTAATTAATGAATAATGAAGGAATGAATGAGAAGCCATTTTTATTGAATTTTTTTGTTATACACCCAATTTTACAACAATATAACACAAGTATTATTTATAAGGATTCACAACAATTTTAAACCAGGAATATTATTTACATAGGATTTACGAACTTATACAAGAAATACAAATTTACGTATGGTATATAATATACATATTACACAATTTTTTGGTAGAAAATTTACAAGAATTATGACAATTTTACATGCATTTTACATATTGCACTTATTTTACAAAAACTTTTTTTTGACAATTTTATAAGTAGTTACCCATATCCCGTATTTTATTGAATATTATATAAAAATATGTGTAAAAGTACGAGCTATGGGTAAAGTATATATGTTATATACACACACCCTCACTATAGTTAGCGTGTGCTTTGTCCTAAGAACACAAAAAGCGAGGAAGAGACATAGCTCATGCTAAGCATAAGAGAGTTAAAAGAGTAGAAGTATAAAGTCGACCTGCACCCCTATACTTTGGCTCTGGTCAGAATAAGTGTAGAAGAAGAGCAAAAACATGTTAATTGAAGTCAAGATGAGAATCAATGAATGAATATACATGGTTGGTATCCTTCCCTTCTATACTTAGGCTTTGGTCGGTCTAATTATAGAATAAAGAAGAAAGTGACAACCGATGAGATCGAGGAATATATAAGGAAATGAAGATGAAAAAGAGATGCTTGGAGTTGTTGGAAGTAGTGAGGATTCATGCGTTCCCTATGGGTAGATCATGGGATTTTGGGATACGCATGAAGGAGATTTCTTCTATATGGGCCAACTGCTCATGTCATCTTATGAAATGTTTAAGCATTTGCAAATTCACGAGGAATGATCGTGCACCAACTATAATGTCTGAATTTCTATGATGCCGTTCTTGTGCAGTTCTCTCATGATGAAGGGTCCCATCCACTTGGGACTTCAACTAGGCATTGATCAATCGTACCTTCTACCTTAAAACAAAATTCTTGTGCCTGATATGCTAATCATGCCAATACTTGATTATTTTCTGATAGATCACACTGTTATTGTATGCCTTGACTCAGATATCTGGAAGCTTATTTAAACCCATTTGTCTGTTTTGTTGTCTTTCACATATGTACCAGTTCACTTTCTTCAATGCCATTTAGATTTATGGATCATCTTAGCATATAGATGGCACAACTTTCCATATACCATTATGAATGGGGAGGTTCTGAGTGGGGTCTTGTAAGCAGTTTGATATGCCCATAGAACTTGGTCCAAGAGTTTGGACCAGTTCTTCCTATCAAGGCAAACTAGCTTCTGCAAAATGCCCTTCACCTCCCTGGTCGACACCACTACCATTCCATTCGATTGTGTGGTATGGACTAGCAACACGGTGCTCATTGTCATATTTCTTTGTTAACCTTTTCACTTCCCTATCAAAAAAATGGCTAGCCCTGTCAGATATGATGACTTTGGGGATCTCTAATCTTGAAATGATGTAATCTTTCACAAACTTGCAGACAGTCTTGTTGTTTGTGACTCGGGCAAGAATAGTCTCCACCCACCAGATAAGTAGTCCACCGCCAATAGAATTTACTCAAAGTCACGGATTTTAGGGAATGGGCCCATGAAATCAATGACCTATGCATAAAAACATCAACCATTATCACAGGTTACATGGGCATTTCATCTTTGGGACCAACAATCCTTCTCATTATCGAGCACACTGGATATGATCGAACAAATGCATGTGCATCACAAAACAAGATCGGCCAATACAAGCCACACTGGAGCACTTCCCTAGGGGTCCTCTTCCTGGAGTGATGTCCTCTTGCCTCCAAGGAATGACAATGTGTGAGGACACTCATATATTCCTCCTAAGGAATACACCTCCATAAGATGCAATTCAGACCTTCGAAGAAAAGGAACGAATCCTCCCAATGGTAATTCCTGGATTCTGACTTAAGTTGGTCAATGCTGCTCTTGGGCCAATCATGGGAAATTGTCTTAGAAACCAAGAAGTTCACAATGTTGGCATACTATGGGATAGAGTCGACAAAATAGATCGACTCGTTGAGGAAGGAGTCTTTGATATGGTCAGTCTCAATGGAACTCTGTAGCTCAATGTGGAGAGGTGATCAGCCACCACATTCATCACCCCAGAATTATCTTTGATACGTAAAAAATCGAATCCTTGGAGTAGTAGAATCCACTTAAGAAGATGCACCTTCGCGTCCCTTTTTTCCATGATGTACTTGACAGTTGTGTGATATGTGAACACAGTGACCTTAGATACTAAAAGATGTGACTTGAATTTGTCCATGGCAAACACTACGGTAATCATTTCCTTCTCCATGAGTGTGTAATTCCTTTGATCCTAATTTAGGACTTTGCTTATGTAGTAGACATCATATGGTTACTCTTCTCTCCTTTGTCCTAACACAGTCACAACTGCAAATTCAGAAGCATCCATCACGATCTTAAAGGGAAGAGACCAATCTGAGCCTGTAGGATGGGAGCATCCATGATTTCTATCTTAAGGAGCTCAAAGGCCTCAAGACACTTGTGATCTACAAGGAAGTCTATGTCTTTTTGTAAGAGCTTTGTTATCGTTCGGACAATATTTGAAAAGTCCTTTATGAATCTTTAGTAAAACAGACATGCCTAAGGGATATATAAACCCTGCATCTCACTATATTTTTATTTCTTTCTTCACCACTTCCCGTTAGTTTGGATTCAGTCTCTGGTGGAACTTGTAAGAAGGTCCGGCACCTTCATCAAGGTAGATATGGTGTGAGCACAAGGAGAGGTTTATTCCACAATGATCAGATAAAAACCAACCAATCACCCTACGGTTCTTTTCAGGAATCTAGTAAGAGAGACTCATGTTCTATTGTTAGGTTGGCGTTGATAATAATCGGGAACATGTGAGGTGGGCCTGCAATTAATGCTTACTTCAATGTAGCGGGATGAGGTTTGAGATCAGGAATGGTATAATCATATGAAATGCCTGGCTCAACTACCTTCGAATATGGCTCTATGGTGGATGTGGCTCAATCTGTCGTGATGGTAGATACCAACTGATTCGGCTCAAGAGTCAGACTACCAAATGTATCCAAGCAATCGATAAAAATGTCATCTGAATCGTCATCCTCATCCTTTGACTGACCTGAAGGGAACAGGTCTGACAAGCCTAAGTCATATTCTGAGTCATTGATGATGTAGGGAGATGCATTAGAAAGGTCTCCTGTGAGTAAAGTCTGATCCCACAGAATCTGTCAAACTACCTCATCTACATTGTCCTCTCCTGGTGAGTGGGACACGCCATCCCTTGCTGATGGTTGCTATGAATGATTAACTGTGTAAAATGTGTAGAACTTGGATTTTGACGAGAGATACTCTATACTACTCTTTTAATCAGGTCTAATCCATTTCAATTATTACATCTCTAACTCTACATTTTCATCGTATGGATGAAATTAGATCTTTCCCATAGTGTAATGAAATATATCTCCAACTGTCTTTAGAAAAGGATGACCTAGGATGATCTAAAAATCTTGCCATCTTTGAGGACACTCTTATCTAGGACCATGTTTCTTCCCCTCGATGTCAAGGATAATGTCCCTCAGCATTTGTTTAGGTCTCTTAATAAACTGGTCTACAAAATGTAGAAGTGCTCAGGATCTCCTAAGAGGTCCAAAACCTAGATGATCTAAGAGGGCTTAAGGAAACATGTTTACATAGAGTTCATTATCGAGTAAAGTGCGGGAAAAAGATGTGTCATATATACGACTAGTGACAAAGTGGGCATGTAGGTTTCTCTTCTTCCTTGAAATATATTTTTTCATTGCATGGATAGTGTCTATGGATAACACATGTTTTATGATCCTCGTGTTAACATCTTAAATGCAATAGCCATATCCACTAATAGAAAGAAAATTATCTAAACTTTGACGTTCTCATGGCACATCCTTTCCATTTCCAAGGCATCTTTATCATTTTTTTAGAATTCTTCTTTCCCTTTTATAAGATCTAAGGGAAAGGGATTATTGGAGGATGATGATGTAAAATAAAAATATCATCATCTAAGTTTTTGTTGAAATCAAAATGTAACTCTACATGACTCAGACTATGACTTGGAATATATACAGGACTCAACTGAAATGTAGAAATGGAACTGAAACTACGGGAAAAATCAATCCTGGTGTTGCATCTAAGAAAGTCTTATCATCTCTTGAAGAATTACTAATGGCAATCGTGCTCGATGTTACTTTATTCTTATTTTTTATTTTCTGGGTTTTTTTTATTTTTGGGGATTGGAATCCTACTGGTGATATAGAAGGAGTGGATGTTGCTGCTAGTGATGCTTCTCCTCTAAGTTCTTCTTGGGGGTAGGCTCATCGGTATCATCTGCTCCTCTCCGTCATGCTAGATTAAGGGTCTGCACAGTCCTACAACTCTTGAGAGTAATATGGTGTGGTAGAATCTCATGATTTGATTCAAGAAAATCAAAATAGTATACCTGATCTTTCTGACAACTCTGTTCGGGGTTCAGGTTGTTGGGATTAACCTGAACCGGTGTTGGGATGGAGGTCTTGGGGGTAGTACACTCATCTCACCAACATCAAAGACGATATCGACTCTCTGATCCTACTACTCATTATAGATGAGTTTTAGTTCATCTAAGATATTTTGAAAGTCAGAGGTTTCGAATGTTGATGCCCCATGATCCTGTCTCTAGGGAGGTTGCTGCTGAGCCTGATGAGAACAATTAGGTTTGTGATGGACTTGCTAACAATACTAGCTCTATTAAGAGGGTGTTGCTGGTATTGAAGGGGTCTTGATGGTCCAACTGCTACTGCTGAGGGGAGGGGAACTGGCCGTACCGGGATTGATGGGGGGTACTGGCTATGCTGTGGGTATTGAGGGCACTATTGTGGCTAGTGTTAACAGAAAAATCTCAGGTTCAATATTCGCTCAGGTTTGATTCGATAAGACTGCGATTTGAATTCAGTCCAAACATAAACGAACTGAATCTTAACATAACTTTAGGTTCGTTTAAATAAATGAACCAAAACTTGAAATGTAGGTTTGCACAGGTTCAGTTCGTTAATAGTTTGATATAAATATAAATAAATACAATATTATGATTTGGGAATTGGGAGCTCATACAATGGTAATAAAGCTCACAATCATTATATCATGTTTTGTGTTCAATTCTCAAAAAATCAAGGAACCATTTATTTTTTTCCCAATTTAATGAATGTATATGATATGCAAATTCCCAAATTTCCAAAAAAATTAATTCCTAAACTTGCAAACCCTAACCCTCCCTACCTCTCACCCAGACACTCCCTTCCTCTCCTCCACACCATACCCAACACCCCTTCCCTATTTCCACTGACATATCTAGCAGTAACCCACATCACGGTATCGCCCCCTCTCCTCCTTTGACCTACCACCCCCTTTTCTCCTTACACTGACATCTCCAGTTGCAACCCATTCTACGGTGTTGCCCCCTTCTCCTCCTTCGAGCAATAGTAGACCACCCTGCTCCTCCTTTCAGCATTGGCGGCTCATCGCCTCCCTCTCCTCCTTCGAGTTATAGAAGTTATGGGTCACCACACCCCTCTCCACCTCCCAACAATTGCGATCTGTCGCTGCCCCTCTCCTCTGCCTAGCAACAGACTAGTTGTAGGTCATTACCACTCCTCCTAGCATCGCCCCCACACTCCTCCTTTAAACTGCAGCAGATCGCCAATACCTCGCTCCTTCTAACAACATCCGACCACCACCTCTTCTCTCATCCTTCCAGTAGAAGTCTGCAGGCCGACTCCTGATGAACGTGAAATCTGCCTCTATAAGGATATGCAATTGTCATAGTACAAGAGGCAGATTTCGTTCATGCTAAGAACCACATCTTTAAATATGTGGACATTATTTTGTGTGGCATGTTTACCGAGGTCGAACTCAGGGACACGAGCCTCTTTAATATATTTATCAAATTTTGTCATTGATGTGTGATTATCTTCTCAATTTTAGGTCTTCATGTAGATGTGCCAAATAAAATGCAGATTAAACAATGCAATTATATGATGCATGTATTGGGGTTCTCAATGTAATTTTAAGATGATGCATGTACATAATGTATGAATGAATTCAAAGAATAAATATGCTAAAGATGAATTACAAATATTCCCTAGAGAAAATAAGCATAAATTATGATTCAGATTTAGATCAATTTGAGCATAAAAATAAGAACAAACATCTAATAATGGCAAGGATTTATGTATCAATAGACACTATATACATAAAAAATTCACGACATTTCAATTAGTGTCAAATCAGGAAATTAAATTTGTCATTAGAAATATTATTAAGTTTACAATAAAATAACGCTAAAATCATGTAATTTGGAATTAAAATGCTCAAGATATGAAGTAAACAGTAGAAAGGCACAAATGTAATAAAAATGAGAAGAAATAAATGATAAATAAGTACAAATAGGGCCCTAGAATGACCTATTTGCAATAAACAAAACCCGAAGTGGCCCATGTATAATTTGTCCTTGTGCATGGGGCACTACAGGCGGGTGGGTCTTAGGGGACGATCAAAGACCGTCCTCTTTGTCTGTAGAACCGTCCCCGTTGATCAAAGGGGACGGTTTTTAAACCGTCCCTTCAGCCACCGTCTCATTTGACTAAAAGGGACGCTTCTGACAACCATCTCATTTAATTAACCATTGGGGACGGTTGTAACCGTCCCTTACACGATTACTATTAGGGACGGGTGCAACCGTCCCTACTACTTATTGTATTAGCGACGGTTAACAACCATCCCTAATGGTCAACAACATTTTGAGACGGCCACAGAAAACTGTTGGGGACGGTTATCACCGTCACATACGTTTGTATGTAGGGACGGTTGTAACTGTCCCCTCTACTCTGCAGGTCTTTTGCGATGCCAACAGAAGCCTGGAAGATTCTATAGCGAAGACTATTAGGGACGGTTGTAACCGTCCCCTCTTCTAGTAGCGTCTATAGCGATGCCAACAGAAGGGTATAAGGGACGGTTGCAACCGTCCCATCTGCGCTTCGTTAGCGACGCCAACATTACCGTAATGGGGACGGTTATAACCGTCTCCAAAAGTCTCCGTGAACTGTTCTGGCTGGGGGGACGTTTCTGTAGCTCTATAGGGGATGATTACAACCGTCCCCAATACACCATGACAGGAAAAAAATTTATATATTCTTGGTTTCTTCCCTACATCCTCTGCAAAACAACTAACCACAACATTCAACATCCAAACATTATGAATATCATAAACTCAACATTCAACAACACAACATTAAGAATCAAACAACACAACATGAATATCATTATGAAGAAACACAATCATAAAGTCAACATGAAGAATCCTTACAGTCATAAACTCAACATTAAGAAACGGTAAGAAGTCTACATAATGTTAGGCATTAATAAAAAAAACCTTACAATAAAAAGATCAAAATTAAACTAAGTTGTACTACATCCATGCTACCTACTCAGATGCGCCACTCCCGTCACTCTCATCAGTCTGCTCCTCACTCTCCTCATCGTCGCCGAGATGTGCAGGTTGTACAGGGGGCGTGGCTTGGCTTTGAAGACGGCTTATTAAGGACATGACATTCGCCATGTCCATACGCATCTGGGCCATCTCTGCATCTTGTGCAGTCATCTTTGCCTTTACTTCGCGCACCTCCCTCTCCATCTCTCTTTCTCTCTGGCTTCCCTGCGAGGAAGACTGCGACCCACCTGCACCACCCATTCCGTACCATGTACGGATCGTTTCGCCCCGTCCTCCGCAACGGATGCGTCTACTGTGTTCTGGACCAGTGGCTTGACAGAAGGCATCATCGGCCGTCAATGGGGGATTGCTCGTCCCCGTGCTATCCAGCGAGGAGGTGGTAGAGAGCCTAATCAGTTCTTCCTGCATATAAGAAATATAAAATAATTTCAATATATTACCATAAGTAATACTTTAAGTAAAAATTGCATTTATACTTACATGAATTGGTGACTAGGCGTCATCAACCCACTGCACCTCTCCTCCTAAGTCTCGGCTCTTTGACCCAGCAAAAACCTCTATGCGGGTCATTTCTCTTTCATTTTCCCTCAACTATAAAAAGTAAAAAAACTTCTTAAAATTGTTTTAAAACTCAAAAATAATCGTTGTAAATATTTTTTAAATACTTACAAAGTCGTCCTTCAGTTGGTTGGTGTTCTTCCTTCCCATCTTATGCGTCGACCTAAACCCTTTCGAACGATTCGTCGTATTCTTGGAAGAAATCGACTGAAATTTCACAAAGTCAGTATAAAAATAAAACAAATAATTAAGAAAACTATATACATACCGCAAAATCCTCACTGGACCAAAAATTAATCAGCTCCCTCCATTGCTCTGGTGTAACACCAGGTGGGATATTCTGCACAAGCTGCTCATATGGAATCTGGGGGTTGAAGTACTACAAATGGAGAAATAAATATCGTCAATATCTAAATCTTTTGATATTAAATAATAATAAAAATTTTACCTTAGCCTTTATGCGTCCCTTGTATCGACGCAACAACTCAGCAGCATGGGATAAAATCTGAGAATCGACATGGGTATTTCGTTCCCATGTAAATATAGCCTGATACAACAAATATAATAACGATTAGCTCATAAAATTAAAAAAATGTTTTAAGATTTTAGAATACCTCCAGATCAGCAAGTATGGCCGCCTTGACAGCATAAGGAAGCTGTCGGAAGTCGTGGGTGGTGATGGGGACGCGCGCACGGGCAACCTGGCCAAGGTAGATCTGAAACTCCGTGGAGTTCTCTCCTACCGCATCTCCACCAACAATGCGTACATGTAACGTCTGCCCTGGTGCAAGACGGTCTAAGAATCTACACTGAGATGGTCCATGCTGTCTCTGTGTAGCTCCACTACCTGCATCAGAAGAACCGCCCTGTGGCTGCTGGGGAGGTTCAGGGACCTCCCGAATACGTCTAGGTCTAGGAGCCATGTCTGCAATTTAAAGAGTTATTTCAAAAATATACATTTCGATAGATGACAATAATTTCAATTAATAGAAATTGAAAATAAAAAAACATTACCTGAAATTGCTAGTTCCAAGTTCCAACGTCGTTGTCTAATACCTCATGGAAAAAATCATTGGAGTTAATTTGATATGCAACATCATTGTCTAGTGCATCTGCCTCTTCGTTTACGTCGAAGAAATCTCTCGGTGTTATTCTAATTGGTATTATCCATCCACTAATTGAGTTATCTGGACCATAAAAGACCTGTTCAACCTGACTGGCAAGCATATACGGTTCATTTGTTTGTAACCGGCCTATTTGCTTTAAAGAAAGAACCCCATTTCTATCCTTCTTGTAACCTACTCCAACTCGACCCACATCGAACCAGATGCAATGAAATAGAACACACCTTGCATCATGTGTAAAACTGATTTCTAGTATATCAATAATCTCGTCATAGTATCTGTCAATTTCAACATTGAGATCAGCCTTCACTATTACTCCTGAAAGTTGTGACGCTTTATTTTCATCAATTGACTTCTTTCGAAATCTAAACCCGTTAACGATATAGCCAGAATGTGATATTATTAATGAGTATGGACTCCTGTGAATTATATCGAGATTTACGCTCCACCGTTCATCTTTGGTAACTTTTAATAGTTCAATTTTATCCCCGAACCATTTCAGAAAGTCTGATTTGCTAGTGGTTGTTGACTGAAACTCTTCGAAGAAAGAATCAACCTCGTCTACTTGCATCAAAATATAATAATAATAAGATCTCTTTCATTGTCTGAAATACTACAACGGGTACTCTTTAGGATAGCTCGGCCATTTTGTTGAAATATCCAAAGTTTATTTGGATCTTCTGTCCACAACTCACCATCATTATTTCGTTCGAACCTATCGAATCTAATACTCTTTCCATCACCCATATACATGTCACAAAATGTGATACATTCTTCACATAAATATCCCTCGACAATACAACCTTCAGGTGCTGCTTTGTTAAATATCATATTTTTTAATTTCCGTAGATATCTTTCAATTGGATACATCCATCGACACCGCACATGACCACATATCTGGGCTTTGCTAGCAAGATGAATAATTAGATGAACCATTATATCAAAAAATATAGGTGGAAAGAGCTGCTCCAGCTTACATAAAGTTATAACTATATTTGTCTCTAGTCTGAACAATACTTCCGGGTCTAAAGTCTTCGAACACAAAGCTTTATAAAACTGACTGAGTTCAATTAGTGGCTGCAAAACATCAGGATGTACAACTCCTCTGATTGACAACGGAAAATGAACTTGCATAAGTACATGACAATCATGACTTTTTAATGACGATATCTTTCTTTCCGTCATATTTATGCATCTGCTAATTTGAGAGGAGAATCCATCAGATACTCTAATTGATTTAATAAAATTGAGTATCTTATCTTTGTCAGCACTGGATAAAGTATACACTGCTTCGGGAATTATTACTTTAGAATTGTCTGACTCAATCGGATGTAATTCGGGTCGGATACCCAATTGTATTAGATCACGTCTGGCTCGCAAACTATCTTTGGCAGTACTAGAGATATTCAAAATTGAAAGAATATTTTCCATAACATTCTTCTCTATATGCATCACGTCCAAGTTATGACGGACCTGTAAAGTATGCCAGTAGGGTAGCTCCTAAAAGAATATACTTTGTTTTCGCCATCCACCAGTATTCTTCCTCTTAGATAATCGGCCTAGAGAGAAGTTGCCCAAATTTTTTTGTTCCATCCACATTGTGCTTCCTGATCGGCGATTCAAACTTAAACGACGTCCAAATGACTGTCCATCGAACTTGTAATTATTTTCACTTCTTAACCATCTATGACTGACCGGTAAGAAACGACGATGTCCCAAATAACAATGTTTCATACTCGCACTTAGCCATGTCGAATGTGTTTTATCCATACAAATCGGACATGCGAGTTTACCTTTCGTACTCCATCCTGATAAATTGGCATATGCTGGAAAATCATTAATTGTCCACAATAAAGAAGCACGCATTGTAAAGAATTCTTTCTTTACCGTGTCATACGTACTCACTCCAGAATTCCACAGAATCTTTAGTTCGTCAATCAAAGGTTGCATATATGTATCTATCGCATTACCTGGCCCCTTAGGACCAGGTATCACTAACGACATCATCATAAAGGAAGATGCCATTGACATCCATGGTGGCAGATTATATGTAACAAGTATCACAGGCCAAATAGAGTAACTCGTACTCATATTTCCGAATGGATTAAAGCCGTCAGAAGCAAGACACAATCGTACGTTTCTTACTTCTTCAGAAAATGATGGATACATTTCATCAAACTTGCTCCACTCCTCTGTATCTGATGGATGTCGCATAACACCGGTTACATCTTTCTTTTTGATATTACTGTGCGATGTCATCATTTTAGCTGTTCTTTCGTATGAATACAATCGCTGTAATCGGGGATTCAAAGGAAAGAACCGTAAAATCTTCTCTGGTTTTTTCCTCTTCGAATCATTATCATTATTCTTATATCGGCTACTTTTGCAGTCAGGACATGTATCTAACTTTGAGTAATCCTTGAATATAAAATGCAGTCATTCGGACATGCGTCAATTTTCTCGTAGTTCAGTCCAAGTGCACGAAATCTAGACTTAGCGTCCTTCCAGTCCTTTGGAAAGTTTTCTGGATTATTTAATAATGTCCTAATCAAAAGTAAGACATCTGTCATCGTAACCGCTGTACACCGATTCTTCACTTTTATCTTAAACATCTCCAGAAGAAAACGTAATCGAGACATTTTGACTCCTGAGCATAATGGCTTCTCTGCATCTTGTATTTTTTCAAGCAACGTATCCGGAAGCGAATCCATCATTTCATCGGTGTCATGTCCTCGAATGTTATCTACCATCTCAAATATAGCATCATGGTCTTGTATTTCTGAGACATCTCTTTCAGTATCACCGTGGATATTACTATCTTCTTCTAAATTAACTCCACCATGATATGTCCAATTCGTATAATGTAGCCAAAATCCATTTAATATCAAATGCTCGTAAACTGTGGCTCGATTTTGGGTCAAAGTATTTTTGCATCTTATGCAAGAACAATGTATCTTATCTCCTTCACCTCCTACAATATGATAGTGTGATTCATATCGAAAAGCCCAGTCTATGAATCCGATAACTCCTTTATTATATGTCCGATAGTCATCGAATCTTTTTTTCATCCAACTTTTGTCCATTGCCTAAAGGTAAGATCCAAAGTTAATTTCAAAAATGTTTGGTAATGTTCATAACAACAACATGACATCATTATTAACTAGGGTAGCTAACAGGTTTTACAACCTAACTAAATATTATGTGGCACACTTAGCCTTCGATCCAGAGAGTCCGGTCTTGGTCTACCCCTCCTCCTCCCGACAAATCGAGTTCAGGAGCAGCGCTTGGCAGGGCAGGCTGCGGCACGTAGGCTCAAAGGAAAATGAATCAGCTATACACAAATATCTCACATTTGCAACCCTCACATATACATCTACTTAATGAACAAATATACATCATACACCTTTACACACGCATCATAGCTCTACATGTTCACATCATAAACCTTCACATTGACATCATACCTCTACACATTCAGAGCATACAACTTCTCATTCACATCATACATCTACACCTTTTGGTGTTTGTATAACAATGAACATGGTTTATCCATCATACCACCGCATCTATACATACTACCCTCAAACTCAAATTTGTACACCTTCACTTACTATCATCACATTCACATCTATATACCATCATTCCCAACAACTTTACATTCACATCATATGCATGCACTTTCATATATTATACTTACATTTACATCTATGCACCTTAAAATGTCTTCATATTCACATCATAAGCAATCCATCATAACATCTATATACCTTTATTTTTATTAAAATATAATAAATCGTGTTAACTATAAACAATAAACAATACTTTTACAAATCTATACATCCAAAATAAGATTATGAAATTAAAGCAAGCATAATATATTAATAAATTACCAAAAAGTTTAAAAAAAACTCACATCCAAATGAGGAGGTGGAGGCTGGGGCCGGAGGGCGGAGGCTGGAGGGCCGAGGAGGAGGCTGGAGGGCGGACGCTGGAGGGCGGAGGAGGTGGAGGCTGGAGGTCGGACGCTGGAGGGCAAGGAGCGAGAGGGCGGATGCCGGAGGGTGGAGGCATAGGCCGGAGGGCAAGGGGCGAGAGGATGGACGCCGGAGGGTGGAGGAGGAGGCCGGAGGGCGGTGGAGGAGGCCGGAGTGAGGATGAGGAGGCCATAGGCGATTTGAGGGAGATGGGGGTCGAATGGAGGAATGAGGAAGATGGGTTCGTCGGGGATGGGTATATTACCATCGGGGACGGTCGTTCGACCGTCCCTTTTACTAATAATCGGAGACGGTTATAAGTGGACCATCCCCTCTGGTTGTTTTTACGGACGGTTACTAAACCGTCCCCGATTATTATTATAAGGGACGGTTACAACCGTCCCTTATAATTATAATCAGGGACGGTTGCGAGGAGACCGTCCCCTATGGTTACAGAAATTTTCCGCAGCGAGCCATTTACAGAGGTTTTAGGGACGTTTATGCAACCGTCCCATAAAATTAACTATATGGGACGGTTGTAACCGTCCCCTTTACTTTCCATTATATGCAACGGCCACAGTGAAGTAACGGGGACGGTTTTAATCGTCCCCTAAAGGCCGGTGCCGGGGACGGTCATGTAACCGTCCCTAATTGTCATGTAAAAGGGGGTGGTCATAACCAATCGTCGCTAAAACATTACAGAGGGGACGGGCAGCAAATAACCGTCCCCTAAAATTGTATAGGGGACGGTTGCTCAGTGACCGTCCCCAATAACCGTCCCCAAAGGCTGTCCAGTTTGTAGTGGGGACCATTCTGCAAATGCAAGAAGTCGGCTGGGTCTTTATGTAAAATTTCCCTAGGCACGCACATGAGGAATGCACCCAGGGACCTTGTTGTAACTCTGGACAATGTAGGGGATGTTTCTATAAATTACCCAATCCCTCACGTATGGGACACATGAGGGGCCAGGCTCGGGCGAAGGGCAGCTTCGGGTGATGCGTGGCATCCCCAATGTGCTTTAGTATTCCGTCTGGTGTTTGGATTGGGCTTCCAAGCCTACAAGTCCGGTGAGCGACGTGGATCCATATTAGTCATTGGATGGCCGTCGAGAGATGCCATCCAACAGCACCTACTCTTCATCATCGGCAGAGGATTGGCGGTGTAGATGGAGCTCCAATGTGGCCACCAAAACTCCTCCAAGCTCCTCCGTGCACGCAAAGGGGTTAGTGACCTTCATGGCCATCTAGCAAAGATGGTGGATGGACGACGGAGCAGAGAGGGTAGTTGGAGGTGGTTGTCCATGAAGAATTACCGGAGGTGAAGCACTTGATCAGGGATGGTGCTAGAACTCTGGCCATTGAAGATGGGGGGAGGAAACCTGCAAGTGCTAGAATAACCGAAGTAGGTGTTGCGTAAATCGTGAGGTGAGTAGAGGTCCAGCAGAGGTGAAGGGATCAAAGGACATGGGTTCTTCTCCTCCGATGAAGCAAAGGAGAAGGTACGGAGGGTGGACTGGGTCATGGGAGGGGACGGTGATGGCGAAGGGTGGCACGAAAGCTCGAAAGGTGGTTAATTTGAAGTCAAGTGAAGAGTGATCGTCGGAGTAATTAGGAGAAAATGACTGAAAGTTACTTGAAGATCAAAGGTGGTCAACGTTGAAGGATGTGGCTTGGGCTAAGGTCTTGAGTAGTCCTATAGTTGTCGCACAACTCGCGTAGCCATGGTAGGGTGCTCGATTGGATGCTAGCTGGCAAAGGCACGATGGTCGATATCGTGGATCACACCCAGAGCTCCTCCCATTTTCGCCTACCAAATCCACCTCCTCCTATCATGAGGAGGTGAAATATACTAGGGAAGCTTTGTAAGTTGGTGGATAGGGTGGAAGTGCGGCCGAGGTGATGGTTTTATAGGTGATGTCTGGCCATTTCAGGTGGCGATGGGGGGGTTTTGTAACGACCGATTGAAGGTGTGGAGTGATGACTGGGGTGTTTGATGGTGTGCGTGAGGATTTCGGATCAATAGGCAATACAGTGGAGGCATTAGGAGCAGAGGAGTGTGGTTGATATGGGCTCCAAAATAAGAAGGGGGTGGTTTGGCTACGAGCCGTAATGCTAGGAGAGAGGGGGAGGAGGTAGGTGATGTGACTTGGGCCGTTGGATCGTGTGATCCAATGATCTCGATGGTGGCACTGGTGGAGGGCTAAGATTTGATCGATCAGATCAAATACGGCGGTGAGGGTAGAGCGGGGGCGAACGCTCTATATGGGAGTTAGGGTCCCATCCAATGGCGGCGAGAATAAAGGCGATGTGCACAAAGGAGGACCACTAGATTCGAGCTTGGTCTAACAGTGGAGATGAGGGCAAAAAAGGGATGGCTGGGATCTGATCAAGGATTTGATCATGTGGCAGGAGTGAAGCACGATAGAGTGGTTGGGATAAGATCATATGTCTGATCTGACAGTGGAGAGAGAAGGCAACAGTGGACGGCTAGATGAAGGTAGGCTGACGAGATGTAAGGGTTAGTATGGAGAGGATGATGTGCTGAGATCTGGAGCCATAGGATAGGAAGGGGATTGGGCAGTTGAGATGCGGGTGAAGTTGAGCGGTGAGGGTCTGATCAAGTGATGAGATCTGACGATTGTGAGTGAATAGGAGTTGGCAACCAAGATAGAGGCAGGGGAGTGAGATTCTACAGCTAGAAGGGGTTGTTGGGTGGTGAGAGAGTAGGCGGGCCACGTGGGCGGCCCAGAGGGCGCCATGCGGCCCAATCAGAAAATTCAAAGTACAAAATAAAGAAAAATCTAAAGAAATAGTTAGAGGCAAAATTAGTAAAAAGTAAAAATATGAAAGTTGTAAATCTCAATAAAATCTACAAATCTCATGTTGAAGAAAAAACCAAAAGAGATCATTTGTACAAAAGTTTGGGATATTTTTAAAGGGATAAAAACACCGATTTTAGTCTATGAGATTTTTGTATTTTTAATTCTTTTAATGGTCAAGACAAATATCGATAATTATTAACTCTAATTTTTACGGATTTTTAATAAGATAAAAAGATGAGGAAAATGGTTGTAATTAAATACAAAAATATAGGTTAATTATACACAATTTCTGTACAATAAACTACAATATAATAATGATGAATTATTAGTTATTTTTATTTAATCATATAATATAGGGGATTACGAATTGAATTTTTATCCCTTTTTTATTTTTAGATTTTTTGTGTTGTTATTTTGTGGTTTTTTGAAGAATTCTATTCACATTATTCGCATTGTATAAATTTCTACGCGTTAGACACATTGTCTCAAGTTTTACAAAAACTACCCATACCCCATGTTAGTTGTTTATACAAAGAATACAATACCATTAGGATTTAATGCATGATATTGTACACGAATATAACTCACTTCCCCCTTATTATAAGTATAGTAAGATGCAAAAGAAATGCGAGAGGTAGAAGTAGACCCCTCCATACTTAGGCTCTTGGTTAGACTAAGAAGAGAGAAAAATGGGATCATCAAGGGAAAAGAGTTGAATGATGAATATATACATGCAAGCAACATCCCCCCCTACACTTAGGCCTTGGCCTAAGTATAGAAGAATTATCACAAGGAAACCAATGAGATCGGGGAGATGGTGCTAATGTTCGAGGAGGTTTTCGGTAGATTTTCATTCGAGCATGTGACGGGAGGGAAGACAGAAACGAAGAACATGACGTTGAAGATTGCCAACCATCGTCGGAGTCATCCTCATAATAGTAGTGTTCAGTGGAGTCTCTCCAACTAATTCTTCTCTACTACTACTTACCCACATGTTCAACTAATTCGACCTCGGATGATGAATATTCCCGAGAAGAGGTATTCATCTAGCCATATCTGATTACATCAGTCCATGTACAATATCCCTGGGAAGAGTCTTTAGAATAATTCATTTCTACAGTGATGTACTTAGTCGGTGTGCTAGAACCTGAACCACTGAGAGGAGAAGGACCGGAGTGCTTCTTCCCGCTACTAGAAACTAGAATAGAAGAAGTGGCATTTCTAAACTGAGTCTATGAGGTGGTGACCATTGGTTCTTCATCAGATGAGTCACCACGTATGTTGTATATCTATAGTAAGGTTAGTACATGTCATGGGTATATCATGGTGTTTAGAGTCGGTTTTGGCTTTGTTAGGTTAGGTGTCATATCACAATAATGATCAAGGAAGTTTGAAATGACTGTGTCCATGTTTGATGAATCGGATGTGTCTAGATCAAGCTCATCCACCTTGGTAGTGGCATGGGTAACCTCAACAGTAGGATTCTCAGGTGTCTCTCCTTGGGTCGTGTCTGAGGTATGTTCTTGTTGAGGGTTTGTCTTGGTGGATTCCTCTATGTCATGACTATCGGTTTCATGTTCGGTTGTCTCAGCTTCAGGTATGTCCTCGAGAGATAGATCATTAAGGTTCTAATTCAAGAATTGTTTGTCTTGAGTCTCATAATCAATAGTCGGTCTAGCAGAGGCTAAGAATGGCTTTCCCAAAATGATGGGATACTCAGACAATTCGCTTTGGTGCTCAATGTCCAGGACAATGAAGTCCACTCTATGTTTGACACCTTGGAAACTCATGATGATTGAAACAATTCCTCCCAGTGTTTTTATCGATCGATTAAGAAATTGAATGATCACTCTCATCTTTTTGAGCAGTCCGAGTTCAAGTCGATTTATTTAGTTTGAGATCTTTTCTTTCCCATCTTCTTAGGTGATACTCGACTCTTCATAAATCTCTGAAGATCAAACACATACTCTATGGCCTTGATAAATGGAATCTCTAAGATCAAAATTTTGCAAAATGCTTCCATATCAATGTTTTCCCTTTTTTTAATTTTTTAATTTATAATTTGTTTAGTATTTTTATTAAAGTTGATGGAATGGTCAGTGGACTAGTCAGGTGTCTATGGTGTTTGTGCTTGAAAGTTTTGCAAATGATGTGTCTTAGGTTCCCTTCATGGCATCCACACTTTTCCTTAGTTGTTTATCATATTTTTAACCATTTGGATGGCATAATCAAATTGTTCAGTCAATGCATCAACTATTTGATTAATTTGAGATATGGCATCCGCTATCATCTCATGACTCAAAGAATAACTGTAACCGTCATGTTGTGACTTCGGCATGCAATCCTGAGATAAGTAATAGTTATATTTTGTGGTAGTGGCCTGGTCATGAGTCCTATCCTATTTTCTTGACTCCAAACCTCAAATGTTTGGTCAAAGGAAAATTGATCGTACTCGGGAAGAGAGTCATCTCGAGTAGGGGATGGTTGGAATATTGAATTCTCAATCAGAATCAGAATTCATGTGTCAAATTCGATTATGCGCATGCCTATCCTCGGATTCGCTCGCTCCATTGTGTCCATGTAATACTCATTCGTTTCTACAAGCAGATCATATCTTCAATATTCAACCGAAGGAGTGGGCGATAATGAGAGAGAAGTAGATGATGGTTGGGGAAAAACCGTCTCAAGAGAGGGTTGATTATGTAAGCTCAACCCACAGAGTATGGGTATGAATACCAATATTCTGACATCTTCGAAAAGGAAGGTGGAGTATGATTCACGAACTTTGATATATATATATATATATATATATATGCAAGTGCAATGATCTTTGAACGCACGCAATACAATGTAAACCCCAAAATTCACCAACTTCATACAGTGAAGCCTGTAAGAGTTCAATCAATTATCTTTTCAGATTTAAATTGTTGATAAAAAATATTTGAATCCATTACACATAGATATGTTTACTTGATGCCTAGATGTGGTTATACCTCCCCTCAATCAATGATATGCATGGGTTGTCGGGTTATATCACACCCCTAAAGGAGATATTAGATGGTCATAGCCAAAATGTCAACAATGGTCGAAGGTGAGCACTTGCAGCTCTCAGATCCGCAAGAGTTGAATATAGAGACTTAAGGCACATGTCCATGGCTTTGGGCTCAAACCTTACGGCTATGTCCTCACCCACTCAAAGTCTAGAAGTATGTACCTGTGCACAAGGATGGGGCTAGTCTCCCACAATCAATTATATTCAATTTTATATGATTTTAATTAATCAATAATGTTAGTAGGCCCCTTATTTTAATTCGGTTATCACTTTGAATTTGTGGATATACACATCTACATGGGATTCCAGTTTCCTTTAAAGGTGAATGAAAATCGAGGGTGAATCGAAAAGGTTGTGCAGCGGGAAATACGATAATGAATGCAAAGTCAGAGATACTTACGGTGTTTCCTTGCAATCTCCGTGCAGCATGTTATACAGATCGAAATTTCTCTAATCAGATATTTCTAATGCATGCACGGGAGGCTACACCTAGAACATAAATTTCTAATAGCAAATGATAGAACATATTAATTTGGCTAAGTGAAATCTGATCTAGTACGTCTAATTAAAATGAGAGTGTGGACCTAGACTTACGAGCATAAAAATAAACCTAGTAGATCTAATAACCACGATGTAATCTTAAGACTACGTCAATGCCCACAAAAATATGGGCCTGATAGATCGAGGGTCCAGTCTGGGTACAAATGCGAGTCTTCAAGTAAAGACCGATAGAAATTGGTAGAATAATTACAAATTAATAACAAAAATAAAAACACTCTCTCTATACAAAAATAATAAAGTAAATACTTTGTCTCAGTAGGTTTGGTCCACCGAGTCGTCTTCCTCCGATCGCTTCGAGATGTGTCAGCCTCGAAGAAGCCGTTGCAAGTCATCAGATGCCCTCACATGAAAAAAAAGAGATTAAATATTAGAAAGAAGTTCACAAAAAACATATATAAAAATAAATGAAATAAAAATGCTGAGAAAATAAATAAAGAAATAAATAAAACAAAATCGATGGTCAGATTACCTAGGAGGTGGAAAACCAAAAGTTTAAACTATTTATAAATTAATGCTTACCGGGATACCTCTCTGATAATGGAGCCATTGGACGAACACATGAATCACCTTTCTTAATTTTGATTTGTTGTTGTAGCTGGGCAATCTTGGAGATTCGTCAAAAAATGATCTCACTAAGGAAATAATATGGAAAATTAATCCTCAATGCGATCAAAGTTATTTATTTTACTTGGATAAGTCCCAAGGTCGAACTCGGGAAGGAAATATGAGGGTTCAGAATTAGTTCTCAAAAAATCTAGAAATTAGGTTTTCATAAGAAGAAGAATTAATTTTGATGTTTTTGTATTTTACAGATTTTCAAGGGTTTTAGATCAAAAATATAATTAATTGATAAAATAAATTTTGATGCATAAATTTTTAAAATAATTTTTGAATGCAAGAGAAAATAATGATATGTTGTGTGGTAAGAAATAAATATAATAAATGCAATTTTTATTGATTTTTAAATTATTCAATAATATGGTAAAATGATGGTATAAAATGCAGAGAAGGTCAAACCGAGCCAAGCAATTAGCAGAGAGCCCAATGATTGTAGCAATTAATTATTCAATTAAACGATGATTAATTTCCCTAGATAAATGTGAATTTTATTAAGCAACGTGATCAATGAATAAAAATACAAGTGCACAAAATTAATGAAATAGATCCTCAATTTATAAGTGTTCAAATATATCTAAAATGAATAATTAGTTGTTCTAAGCGAAAGAGAATGAAACAAGGATCATTTGAACGTAAAGAATGTCAAAATCTGACAAAACGTGCACAAGTTATGAATCAATGAAGTGTTATTAGCCTACTTGTGAATAAAATAAAATAAATTGTTTCAAAATGAACCTTCTAGGGGTTAAAATGTAATTTTGTAGAGACGACGGTCCTCTTCTGTAATTTACCCACGGTGGGGTAATGTGCATAATATCCAAAAGTTGCGAGGGCTTGAGTGTAAATTTCCCAAAGTAATGCATGATGTATGTATGTCGAGGGGACTTTGTTGTAATTCTAAAAGGCATCAGGGTACTTCTATAATTTGTCCTTTACGCACGTGACACATGTAATTGGCTCCACGCTCGGGAGGCAGCTCGTATTAGAGGCTCCACGTGCCTCCAAGTCTCATATGATGCTTGCTTCAGGATTCTCGAGGCATCACAGTGGTCCAGATTCCTGCATGGATAATGGGACTCAAGTCCTATGGACTTGGTCTGATACGTAAGCACAAGAACGATGGTGGGCAATAAGCTCATGCGGCGTGTGGAGGACGAAGTGGATTTCCAGCCACATCCTTGGCTAGAGTTGAAGGTTGCGGTTAGGAAGAAGAATGGAATTGAAGGGGGTAACGAGATGGAGGTGAGTTGTTGGTTGGATCAAAGGAGATGCAAAGGTAAGGGTAAAAGGGGTGGACTGAAGTTGAAGAAGAGACCTGAGAAAGAAGAAGAACTAAGAAGAAGAATAGAGAATACCTGTTGGGGTTAATGCTTGAAGTTAGAGGAGGGGTTCCTCACTTCAGTGATCGCTCAATAAGCTTCGCGACTGAGAAAATGAGATTTGCTACAACTCGTGGAGGAGCAGCAGCAACGCATAAGTGAATTCCACAAATCATACTTGGGGATTGGAGAATTCTCGTTGCTATCACCAGCGAGGAGGTTGATACCTTCCATATTCTCTCTATTAAGAATGGTGGATTGCTTAATAGGAGTTCGGTCATAGCTTTATATAGGAAGAAGATAGAAAGGCATATGACTGAAGGAAGTTGGGTTCCACAGGATTTCAATGGAAATGGAGATGGGCACTGGGTGGTTAGATGTGATAATGTAGGGAGAAGATTGGCAATGGGTAAGGACGTTAGGTTCACCAGAAGGGATAAGGTGATAGGTGGTTAGAAAGGGTAAGGACAATGAGATAGTAGAAGATGGGGTTGGTTAGGCTCGGTCGAAGATGGGGAGATCATAGATGGAAGATCGGAGGAGATAATGGAGGATTGGATTTTGGTTGCCCGTGACCTGGGGAGGTGGCTGGAAGATGGAAGGAGTCATTGGCTGATATTGGGAAGGCAAAGCAGCGCTACCAAGGAGTGTAGCGGAGAAGGGGTTGTGTGGCTACGATGCTAGGCACAACAGAGGAAGAAGACCCTCGCATGCAAGGCACATGGGCTAGGCACGTGCGAGAGGGATAAGGGAGAGTCACGTGCATCGCACGTAAGGAGAGAGAGCAGATGAATGAGGTGCACTAGGAGTCGGGTGGCTCCATTAGGAGTGTGCCATGTGGCAACTTTTGACCAAGAAATGTTGACCAAACATGAAAATGCAAAGATAAATAAATAAAAGGTGCAAAATAGACTTAAATGCGAAAATTCCTAAAATGAAAAATGTAGACTAAATGCAGTCTACCATGTTCATGAAGGACTCATATGCAAACAGAATGTGGAATGCAAGATATGAATTTATGCTGATATTTTATAAGCATAAAATACCATTTTTTAAATTTTTATTTGATTTTCTATAGATAAATAATGCATGTAAAAATCAATCTGATGTGAAATAATGTGATGGACTAAGACACACTTTTTTTGGAATTTTGATGAGTTACAAATAGGTCAAAAATATTAGGAAAGTGGATTATGTACAAGT
The DNA here is from genome assembly GCA_037367405.1 of Ottelia alismoides. NCBI lineage: Eukaryota > Viridiplantae > Streptophyta > Magnoliopsida > Alismatales > Hydrocharitaceae > Ottelia > Ottelia alismoides. Next base: position 56,554 of record JAZKJV010002718.1, read on the forward strand.
GGATCAGGTCAACCAACTTAAGTTATAATTATTTTTTTTATTTATTTTCCTGATTTTTTGGACTTTTATTTTTATATAATTTATTAAATAATGAAATAAATTAAATAAATGAAAAATAAAATAATCAAAATGAGTGAAATATGCATATAAATTGATAGTAAAAATAAATAAAAATATACAAATGCACAGTTAGGTCCCAAAATCAAATTTTCTAAATGAAATCTGATTCTTTTGAATTTGATCTTGATTTTAGATAATTGAACGTACATTATTTTAAAGTGAGTAGAGTTCATTTGGACAATGTATGAGGGAGATATCAATATTTTCGTCTTCCTAACCTGAAATTAGGGTTTGGTTTTATTTTGAATATGTACATGTTAGCATTTTTTAGGATTTTTTATTAATTGAAGTTAGTGTTATGTGCACAATGAAGTTAGTTTCATGTCAATTGATGTTGCCATGAATTAATTAAAAATAGGTGAAATTAGGAGAAAATATAAAGATGATTATGAATACAAAAATGAATGTTAATTTATGTAAAGTATTTACAAGTGCATGAAAGCTAATTTTATGATATTAACAGATGAATGCATTTAATTTCTCAGGATGAAGCTCTATTTTTAACAAATTAAAGTGATGAATCATGTATTCATTAGTACTATGCATATTTTTGTCGGGTATAAAAAAGTTTTAGCTCACCTACATTTATTTTCTTAATCATTATTATAGGTTAATTATTGGGATTGCACTTTATTTGATTGTTGATAGCCGAAAGAGACGTTGATATAAAAATTGCCAGATCTGACTTGTCAGACATCACAGGCCCTCGATGGTAAGACATTAGACAACCCGATTCTCGTGCATTTGGAATGGCGCCATTACCGGGGAGCATCAATTTGTAGAGTCTACACTTAGGTCATTATTTACAACATTCTTTTCATTGTATATTCCTCTCTTTATTATATATTTATCTAAGAATATTATAACCATTTTCTTATTTGAATTTGCTATGAGGGCTTGCCTATCAAGGGAGGATTTCTTAGGAGGATTCTATGGACCCGAGAGCCGTAGAGGTCGTTGGCTCTTTCCCATCGGTAGGAGAGCGTACTAGATGGTACAAGTGGTTGAGAAGAATATTATTAGCATAAATTTAGTTAATTTTGTTTGTGAGAGAGAATTCATTTGTTAATCTGTAATAATAAAGGATCTTGGACACTTGAACTCTTCACAAGTTTATTTCACTAAGTGATTGCTCACTTGGGGGAATTAATCTATTTTTTTGTGATTTAATCGCTTTATACTCTTTATTTCTCCCTATTTCCCTTTTGTTTTTATCGATTTCTATCATTTGGGCTTTTCCCCTTTTTTTACGTCTTATGGAATAAGCCCATCATTAGGAGTGTATGTTTAATTAAATTAGGTCCAAAGACCTAATATCATCTCTATACCTATAGTTCTACATTTGGATCTAGTCAAATTGAACAAGTTCTTCATGCTAATAAAAGCTCATGTTCTAGGGCGATTTTTAAGTTGCATTACATATATATGTAAATTTTTATCTTGCATCCCACATGGAGGGAGTTGGGAAGCATTGTAAGTCCTCTTACCGGGCATCACATCATTTGATTTCCAACTTGCATTACTTTTCTATCTTCATCCTTTGATTTTGATCACATAGGCCAAGCAAAGAATCTATCAAATCGTTAAGCCTTTGCATGAAATTTACTCAAAAGAATTGAAAACAATAACAACTAAAAAGGGGTCAGCTAAGAAAACCTCGAACTAATTAAAATTGGTTAATTGACATTCATTGTATTGGGTTCACAACACCCTCACTGTATTCAAGTACCCTCTGGATAGAGTGAGGTGCAACCCTTAAGTAGTAGAGCACAAAACCGATCCAGGGTACTGCCATGTCTATAACCTGGATTCATGAAATATTGGCATTTCTATCATAGGTGGACAAGTAGGGCTTCGTCTGCTTTCAGACTTAGTCAAAAGTATCGAGTATAGGACATTCCCACATGGGAGTATCTATCTCATCATCTTGCATCCGAGTAGGTCCTCGTCTTCTTGTAGACTTGGTCTGAAGTATCGGTTTCGTCTATCGACTTCCTCCACTACTTCTTTGACTGAATAGTGGTCCAAATCTGATAACAAGGACCTTTAAAAAGTACAGGTTATTGGATGAAAAGGAAGAGGGAAGTACATGATACTTTTCTAGTAGTTCTCACTTGTCGCGATCCTGATTCCCGAGCTGTCGGATCCTCCCATATACGACTTGGGTCACTCAGCAATAATTTATTCAGCAATCACAACTAACATTCAGAAACAGACTGCAAATAAAAATACTTAGAAGAAAGTATTTCAACACTTTTCCATTCACAAAATAAGTTCAGATGATACACTATCCCACTATAACCATTTACATGTACATCAGCTTGAAAGGAAAATATACAAAAGATTACTAACTACCTTAAAGAGTAAAGCTATTGTGGTTGGCTGGATGTCTAGTATGTAAGCTGGATGAATTTTTAAAGTCCTTGCGATGGCTCACCGACACCTATTGGGTTTTCCATAAATCATAGGATAAAAATTAGCGGATTCTAAGTAATGAAGAAGAGAAAAGCAAACAAATTGTGTAATTTTGCAAAACTTGTTATTACAAAAGGTTTCATTTATTCTTGTTAATTTAAGTCCTATTCCTTTCTATTCCACGTCAGGGATTAGTCCAGGGGAATTACCTCACCACTATAAGGACTCCGAAGATGTGGACACTTCGGGATTGGAGATTGCGTTGATCTTGGTAAGCTTATGCCGCCACACGTCGCCTCAACCAATCCTCCAATACTACCCTGACAATTTTCTTTTATTAAATAGGGTCTCAACCCTCAAACTGGAAAAACAAATGAGCACACCGCCCTCGAGGACTCGGTTGCTTAAAATCTCAGGCTAACATTTAATCATATAACCTAGCAGCTTTAAATACATATTATCGTGACCCGGCCGCTATAGAACCACCCGTGCCTCCACATAGCACGACCACATCTTCCGTCGTTCAACTCGAAGATATTGGCTCCCGGTACCATGCATTGTAAACCATTCATTTTGTGCGCACTTAACATAACAGGGCAACCGCGCACCACCTAGGTAGGGTAACGCTAATACGGGTTCCTTCCGACAAACCTACAGGTTGCATGCCCGACCTGTAGTTCTACTCCCAGTCATCCTCAACGTGACACACGATCCTTTTCAGGATCCATCTCAAGCCACATCAATTCCCATGATGTAATTCTTTCGTTAAATCTTTGATTTGCATAATTAGCAATATTTAGTATAGACTCACATATATATTATTCATATGCATATATACTCGTATTTATTCCTATTTTAACTCCCAAACCTTAACTTTCAAAGCCACCGCATTAATTTGATGCTTAAACCCTATTTTAATGGGAATCACAATGCAACTTTTCAGACTTTTTCAAAATAGCCAAAATTAGGGTTCTTCATAGCAATAAAAATAAAATCAAGAATTTCAATAATCTCGTTTGAAAACCCAACAACAAAAGGAAGGATTTCGTTACCTAATCGAGCTCTCTCTCGTGTATGCAAGGCTTTATCCTGTTTCATTTTTAGAAAGGCTATTTTAAGGCTCCTGAAACGATAGAATTTCATTTTCGTATCAAAAACACTAAGAACGTGTCAAGAACGCGAAGAACGAACGAAGAACGCGAAGAACACGAAGAACGCCAAGAACATATTTTCTCTTAAAATTTCGATAGAGTTTCCCCTTATATTGGGACATATTTCAAAATAAAAACGAAAAGAGTTTCCTCTATAAAATCAATCGAGAGGAAAATAACAAGGAAACTGAAAGAATATACTCAAACAACAAGAGATGAAGAATCGGTAGACACCACGCATCTTTGGTGAATGAACGTATGACGAATCACAGGGTCACTGACGTGCATAGTCGCCCGCACCTAAGTAGGGTATTACAGAGATTTCTCCATCAAAATAATCATAAAATCATAATAAAAAGAATAGAAACATAAACGATGGAGAATCGGTAGACACCACACGTCTTAGATGAGTGAACATGTGACGAATCACAGGGTCACTGACGTGCATAGCCGCCTGCACCTAAATTGGGTATTACACAGATTTCTCGTCGAACCACAACAGGAAAACGAATCGGAAAGAAAGATGAATCAAGAACAAAACTTGGAAGAACAAGAGGATGAATTGAAAGCCTAGCTCACGAAGCAAACTAAGAGAGGATCGTACCTTTCTTGTCCTCGTTCTCCCGACAGCGCTTCGCTAGCACTCCTCCCTCGCCTCCCACTCCTCCTCCCGACCTCTCGACCCTAGCCCTTGGGGTGGTGGTGGTAGTGGAAGTCGTAGAGAATGAATGGGTTGGGGGGTCTATTTATAGGCCCCAGAAAACCACTAACCATGGTTAGAAAACCATGGTTTAGACCTTAACCATGGTTTTAGCCCATGGTTTTAGCTAAAACTTATCCCAAACTTAAGACTTAAGTTAGAACATTCTAGATGATTCTAGATTTGCCAATGACGCTTAATTAACATTAATCATGATTAACTTTCACAAATCGCGATTTAACTTTCGCGGCTTATGCTTATCTTTTGCTAACTATTGATTAGTGTTTGTAATGATCATTAGCGGTTTTCAATCTGTCATTAGTTTCTTTAATCATGTTTAATTAGTCTTAATGACAGTCATTATGGGTTAATGACATCTTAGTCTTCCTTACTTCTCTTTCTTCCGAAAATCATAACAATTCGAAACGAAGTCCGATTCACACGAAACAAATTTCGTTGGTTTTCTCTTGATGAGACGGATCTTATTATATAGGATTCGAGATATACAAAGTTCAAGGCTTTACAATTATAACAACCTTAAAGAAAGTCTCGTCCTCGAGACTAGAAATGCAATCATAACAACCTTAAAGAGGATTGAAACCATAACAACCTTAAAGAGAATGAACGTCCTTTTATTTATAATGAACATATACATAGTACATAGTGTTATCATTCAAACAAGTACGGGTATTTCTCTCTCATTTCTGCCTCAGGTTCCCATGTGGCTTCTTCAAACTCTTGGTTCTGCCACAATACTTTAACTAGAGGCACCTCTTTGTTTCTAAACTTCTTGATATCCCTTTCAAGTATTTGCACGGGTATCTCTTGGTATGTCACGTCTGGATGAACATGTAAATCATCATAACTTATCTTATGCTCTGGATCCCTAATGTACTTTCTCAGATTTGATACATGAAATACATCATGTATTGCCGAAAGATGTGGAGGAAGCGCAAGTCTATAGGCAACTTTTCCAATCCGTTGAATAATTTCAAAGGGACCCACAAACCTGGGTGCTAACTTCCCATGCAAGACAAACCTCTGAACACCCTTCATAGGTGATACAAAGTCACCTACCTCAAATTCAAGGTCTCTTCGCCTGGTATCACTATAACTTTTCTGGCGACTCTGGGCAGTTAATAGTCTTTTTCTAGCAAGCTCTACAGCTTCCCCTGTCTCCTGAAGTCTATCTGAATCATAAAGGTTCTTTATTCTGACCTCTTGCCAACACAAAGGACTGGTACACCTTCGTCCATATAGTGCTTCAAATGGTGCAATGCCAATACTTGTATGGAAACTATTATTGTAGGTGAATTCTGCAAGAGGCAAATGTTTAATCCACGATCCCTTCCATTCTAAGGCACATGCTCGTAGCATATCCTCTAGTGTTTGAATCGTGCGTTCTGATTGTCTGTCTGTTTGTGGATGATATGTTGTGCTCAAGCATAATTGTGTACCTAAGGCTTTCATGAAGTTCTCCCAATAGTGTGAGGTGAATCGTGAATCTCGATCAGAAACTACTTCCTTTGGATACCATGGAGGAGAATCACATGTGTAATATATAACTCAGCAAGCTGGTCTGGAGTGAAAGATAAGCTTATCAGAATAAAGTACGCTACCTTTGTCAGACGATCTATTATAACCCAGATACTATCTTTACTACCAGTCGTCTGAGGTAAGCTAGTAACGAAATCCATGGAAATGCTTTCGCATTTCCATTCAGGTATAGGGAGGGGTTGCAATAATCCTGGTGGCTTTTGGTGTAAAGCCTTTACCTGCTGGCAAGTGAAAATGAATTCATAAACTCAGCAACATCTTTCTTCATTCCTGGCCACCAAAAGTATGAATGAAGATCCCTATGCGTTTTTGTAATTCCTGGATGAATAGATAATCTTGAGCAGTGCGCTTCTCGTAAGATGTCTTTCCTTAGTTCAGGTGTGTTTGGTACACAGACTCTGTGATGGTTATATAGTAACCCATCTTGCATATGGAATCCCTCTATCTCTTTCTTCTCTAGTTGTTGTCTCAAGTCTTTAAGGATTGGATCATCCTCCTATCCTTTCTTTATTCTATCCCAGATCTCTGGTTTGTATTGATGAGGAATAGTTATAGTATCATAACTACTATCAAATGGTTTCCATTCGCTTAACGTTGATATTAAACCCCATAAGTGGATATCACTCACTAACCCGGGCGAATAAGTTCTTCTGCTAAGGGCATCTGCTACGGCGTTCCCCTTACCAGGGTGGTAGGAGATAGTGCAATCATAGTCCTTTAACAACTCTAGCCACCGTCTCTATCTCATATTGAGTTCCTTCTGATCAAATAGATATTTCAAGGTGTTATGATCAGTGAAGATTTCAAAAGTAATACCATAGAGGTAATGTCTCCATATCTTTAAAGCAAAAACTACAGCAGCTAATTCAAGGTCATGTGTTGGGTAGTTCTTTATATGTGTCCTGAGCTGTCGTGATGCATACGCAACTACCTTACCATGTTGCATAAGAACTGCCCCAAGTCCTTCTTTAGACGCATCAGTGTACACTGTGAACCCTTCACTCCCAGAGGGTAGAGTAAGGATTGGTGCAGATGTTAGGCATTCTTTCAGTGTATGAAAACTAGCTTCACATGTATCAGACCATAAGAATGGGACCTCCTTCTGAGTTAGTCTAGTCAATGGCAATGCTATTCATGAAAAGTCATTCACGAATCTTCTATAATATCCATCTAAACCCAAAAAAGATCATATTTCTGTGACAGTCTTCGGGTGTTCCCAACTCATCACCGCACTAACCTTTGTAGGATCAACTGATATACCTTCCCCAGAAATAACATGGCCTAAGAAAGATACTTCAGATAGCCAGAAGTCACATTTGCTATATTTAGCATACAGTTTGTTCTTCCTTAGAGTTTCAAGTGACTGTCTGAGATGGTGTTCATGTAGATACTTATCGTTGGAGTAAATCAGCACATCATCAATAAAGACTACTACAAAGTGATCTAAGAACTCCTTCAATACTCTATTCATGAGATCCATGAAAGTTTTTGGGGGCATTTGTTAGTCCAAAAGGCATAACTAAGAATTCATAATGCCCGTATCTAGTTCGAAAAGTCTTAGGAATATCTGTATCTTTAATTTTCAACTGATAGTATCCAGATCTTAAATCAATCTTGGAATACACACTTGAACCCTGTAACTGATCAAAGAGATCATCTATTCTTGGCAGTGGATACTTATTCTTTATTGTCCTCTTGTTTAGTTGTCTATAGTCAATGCACAACCGCATTGACCCATCCTTTTTCCTGACAAATAAGACAGGTGCACCCCCATGGTTAACTCAGCTGGTGTCGTCCTATAGGAAGGGATAGAGATAGGCTGAGTATCAAGTATGAGAGAGATTTCAAATTCAATCTCTTGCTTAGGTGGTAATCCAGGTAGTTCCTCTGGCAATACATCAGGAAACTCACACACTATAGGAATATCTTCCATCATTTTATCTGACCCTGATGTAGTGGTTACATAAGCTAAATAACCTTGGCACCCTTGCTCTAATAATTGTTATGCCTTCAATGTAAAGATATATCCGATATTGTTATTGGATGTCTTTCCAATGAACTGGAACTCTATCGAGTTAGGAAGGTGAAACATTACTGTCTTCTAAAAATAGTCAAGACATGCATGATTCCTTTCTAGCCAATCCATCCCTAGGATAAGATCAAAGTAATTCAATTCGATAAGTAGTTGATAAGTAGGTGACTGATGTCCTGCAATCTGTTCCACACAGTTGTCTAAGATCTTCTTGAACTATAATTGACCTCCTGGCTCCTTGCTGAGATAATGGTTTTGTGCTTATATCAGAATCTTATCCTTACAATAGGAATCAAATATTCTTCTTTATTTTGGCGTGCCTACGAAGTACTTCCTCCATTGCTCCTCCAGATGGAGTAGGAGCAACCATATTCTATGGACTGATGGTATCTAGACTCTTTCTTATGAGGATGAATAGAATCCTCAACTCTATTATCCGCGGGTCTGGATGACTTTGATCTCTCAACTCTATCATAGCCGCTAGTTGACTAGACACATCTTGGTATGCCATGATTCTGGGATGAGTCAAGTCCAAAGGTCAGATCCTATGTGTCTTAGCATGATGTACGTAAGGGACAATGACTTGTGAATGGTACTGCAGTCAGTTATTAAAATCAAAGGATCTTAATACAACCTTAGTTTCTAAATACCGCTCATAGTTATCAATTACTAAATAAATTACTGGAGTAACCAGGCTCTGATACCAATCTGTCGTGACCCCGATTCCCGGGCCGTCGGATCCTCCCATATCCGGATCGGGTTACTCAGCAATAATTTAATCAGCAATCACAACTAATATTCAGAAACAAACTGCAAATAAAAATACTCAGAAAAAAGTATTTCAACACTTTTCCATTCACAAAATATAGTTCAGATGATACACTATCCCACTATAACCATTTACATGTACATCAGCTTGAAAGGAAAATATACAAAAGATTACTAACTACCTTAAAGAGTTAAGCTACTATGGTTGGCTGGATGTCTAGTATGTAAGCTGGATGAATTTTTAAAGTCCTTGCGATGGCTCACCAACACCTGTTGGGTTTTCCATAAATCATAGGATAAAAATTAGCGAATGCTAAGTAATGAAGAAGAGAAAAACAAACAAATTGTGTAATTTTTCAAAACTTGTTATTACAAAAGGTTTCATTTCTTCTTGATAATTTAAGTCCTATTCCTTTCTATTCCACGTCAGGGATTAGTCCAGGGTAATTACCTCACCACTATAAGGACTCTGAAGCTATGGACACTTCGGGATTGGAGATTGCGTTGATCTTGGTAAGCTTATGCCGTCGCACATCGCCTCAACCAATCCTCCAATACTACCCTGACAATTTTCTTTTATTAAACAGTGTCTCAACCCTCAGCCTAGAAAAACAAATGAGCACACCGTCCTCGAGGACTCGGTTGCTTAAAACCTCCGGCTAACATTCAATCATATAACCTAGCAGCTTTAAATACACATTATCGTGACCCAGCCGCTATTGAACCACTCGTGCCTCCACATGGCACGACCACATCTTCCGTCGTTCAACCCGAAGATATTGGCTCTCGGTACCACACATTGCAAAACATTCATTTCGTGCGCACTTAACATAACAGGGCAACCGTGTACCACCTAGGTAGGGAAACGCCAATATGGGTTCCTTCCAACAAACCTACAGGTTGCATGCCCGACCTGTAGTTCTACTCTCGGTCATCCTTAATGTGACACACGATCCTTTTCAGGATCCATCTCAAGCCACATCAATTCCCATGATGTAATTCTTTCGTTAAATCTTCGATCTGCATAATTAGCAATATTTAGATAGACTCACATATATATTATTCATATTCATATATACTCGTATTTATGCCTATTTTAACTCCCAAACCCTAACTTTCAAAGCCACTGCATCAATTTGATGCTTAAACCCTATTTTAATGGGAATCACAAAGCAACTTTTCAGACTTTTTCAAAATAACCAAAATTAGGGTTATTCATAGAAAAGAAAATAAAATCAAGAATTTCAATAATCTCGTTTGAAAACCCAACAGCAAAAAGGAAGGATTTCGTTACCTAATCGAGCTCTCTCTCGTGTATGCAAGGCTTTATCGTGTTTCATTTTTAGAAAGGCTATTTTAAGGCACCTGAAAAGATAAAATTTCATTTTCATATCAAAAACGCTAAGAACGTGTCAAGAACGCGAAGAACGAATGAAGAATGCGAAGAACGCAAAGAACACAAAGAACTCCAAGAACATATTTTCTCTTAAAATTTCGATAAAGTTTCCCCTTATATTGGGACATATTTCAAAATAAAAACGAAAAGAGTTTCCTCTATAAAATCAATCGAGAGGAAAATAACAAAGAAACTGAAAGAATATACTCAAACAACAAGAGATGAAGAATCGGTAGACACCACGCATCTTAGGTGAGTGAACGTGTGACGAATCACAGGGTCACTGACATACATAACCGTCCGCACCTAAGTAGGGTATTACACAGATTTCTCCATCAAAATAATTATAAAAGAATAATAAAAAGAATAGAAACATAAATGATAGAGAATCGGTAGACACCACGCATCTTAGATGAGTGAATGTGTGAAGAATCACAGGGGCACTGACGTGCATAGCCGCACGCACCTAAGTAGGGTATTACACAGATTTTTCCTCGAACCACAACAAAAAAACGAATCGGAAAGAAAGATGAATCAAGAACAAAACTTGGAAGAACAAGAGGATGACTTGAAAGCCTAGCTTACGAAGCAAACTAAGAGAGGATCGTACTTTTCTTCTCCTCGTTCTCCCGGCAGCGCTTTGCTAGCGCTCCTCCCTCGCCTCCCACTCCTCCTCCCGACCTCTCGACGCTAGCCCTTGGGGTGGTGGTGGTAGTGGAAGTCGTAGAGAATGAATGGGTAGGGGTCTATTTATAGGCCCCAGAAAACCACTAACCATGGTTAGAAAACCATGGTTTAGCGGCCCATGGTTTTAGCCAAAACTTATCCCAAACTTGGGGCTTAAGTTAGAACATTCTAGAGGATTCTAGATTCGCTAATGACGTTTAATTAACACTAATCATGATTAACTTTCACAAATCGTGATTTAACTTTTGCAGCTTATGCTTATCTTTTGCTAACTATTGATTAGTGTTTGCTAATGATCATTAGCGGATTTCAATCCATCATTAGTTTCTTTAATCATGTTTAATTAGTCTTAATGACAGTCATTATGGGTTAATGACATCTTAGTCTTCCTTACTTCTCTTTCTTCCGAAAATCATAACAATTAGAAACGAAGTCCGATTCACACGAAACAAATTTCGTTGGTTTTCTCTTGACGAGCCGGATCTTATTATATAGGATCTGAGATATGCCAAGTTCAATGCTTTACATAACTCGCCTATAAGTCTAGTTGCCTAAGGACTAATTGATAAGATTACTTCATACAACCAGTAAAAATTGCAAAGATAACTACTAAAGTCTTACGGCTCATTACAATGAGTTGATGAATCAACCCTTGTTTTGTGGTTTGTTTGATCAGTTTTAAACATGTCATGATAAAAGACACACATACTTGTGACTTTTATCTGCACTTCTTTTTAAACTTCTCTTTTTTTGCTCAATTTGAGCATTTGTTGCCTTTCCCATTTTTCACCTCTTCTTCATTACATGCTCTTAATTCCATAACATTTCTATCTTTTTTGCTTCTAAGATGTCACATTTGGGACAATTTTGTTATGATCTTGCAAACCCCACATCAAGTCCTAAATGTTGGCATCTCTAATAATTCAGGACTATTTAAGAGGGCATGGTTCGGACCTTGCAAACACCGTCGAGACTCCCCGTTTCATCATAAAATAAACTTAGATAACTCTTGTCCCGAATCCACTCCTTTCTGGAATTATATTAACTTTACTCCATATTCATCTCCATCCCTAATAAAGTTCAGGATCAACATGATCCTGGACTCTTCTCCACATCTGATGTTTATTACAAGACTGATCGAGGTAATTTTCCAATAGCAGATATTGACCCTGATCTAGAGAACATTTCATCAAACTCTGAACCAGAGATGGCACCCAAGGGAAAGGGACATAATGTAGATCAGAACGAGGTCAACAACCAGCTCCAGTCAGGCAATCCACAATAGTTGGTAGACCAGGCACTCACCCAGGTTGCATTTCAGGACATGTAGAATAATATGAGAAGGGATAGAGAAAACTGAGGAGGTGAATCACAGCATGGAGAACACCAACATGAGATGATAAAGTGAGAGAGAAACCAAAGCCTACTCTCAAGCAAACTTATAACACTGGAGTCGAGCAGACCACTGAATGGATCCAAATTCCTTCGAACCATGGTCATTTCGAACTGAAGCCACATCTCCTCTCGCTTCTTCCTACCTTCCATGGGAACACTAATAAAGAACCTTACATCCACCTTCAACAATTCAACTACATCTACAGCACCATGAACTAACCCCAAACATCTCGTTGGAGGTGGTAAAGATGACTGTTTTTCCATTCAGCTTGTAACACAAGCCTCTCTGATAGATAAATCACATGGGGAAAGTAGTGACGACCTGGGAGGCACTCAAATCTTCCTTCCTTCACAAGTATTATCCTTTGGGTCGTCTTAATAAAATGATGCAGTTATCTCCAACTTCTCGCAGTGTTACCATGAGCCAATCCATGAAGCATGGGAAAGGTTAAGCACCTACAAAAGAAATTCTCCCACCACGAAATTCTAAAGACTAGTTTGGTGCAAAAAAATTTCGGTGAGTTAAATCAAGTATTTCAAAAGCTGGTGGATGCATTCTATGGAAGATCCTATTTCAATAAGGATGAATATGTGGTATGGTAGAATTTTTAGGAGATGGTCGAAGGCTCGATCGCCTTATCTTCATCAAGAGAGTTTCAGAAAAATCCACAGATCCTTCAAAGCATGTTCATGTGGCAACATTTTATGAGGGTAATAGAGATGAAATCTCCAACATCAACATCATTGGGGGCCATTTATCGAAGATCGATATCATTGAAAAACGATCACATGATCTTGAAAAGTTAAATGTGATCAAACAAAGGACCAAATAAGCGGATAAGCTCGAATCTCAAGCACCAACTGAGACATCCGCTGAGCCCAAAGAACAAGCACTGTCAAATTCAATGCGGCCAAGTCAAGGGCAACCCAGTCTGTTAAACACATTTACTACGTACAAGCACCTAACTAGGGATCATCGTCCCCATAGAAGATGCAAATGGTTGTATACAACTCCAAGGCCCTGACATTTGTCGAACCTTTCTTCCCATCTCCACCTCAAATCTAAGAGGTGAGCACCACATGGGACAACAGAGTCTGACCTATCCTGGTGGACAAAACTAGGGTCACAATATGACAATTCAGTTGTATCACCCACCATGAGGCAGAAGGAGTTTCTAACATAGTTAGAACCATCACTCTTGACAACATTCCCAACCATTGAGACAAAATTTTCAGAACCAGTGTCATGGGTACCGACAACAATATCATCCACAGCAGGTTACTCACTTCCAACAACCGGGAGCTTATTATTAGGGGTGCACATGGATCAGATTGGTTCAGATTTTATCTTAATTTGTGTCCAATCCAACTTTAATGGATTTCCATTTTTTTCGAATCCAATCCAATCCATTAGATATCTAAATCCAATCCGATCCGATCCATCGGATTACGGATTGGATCGGATTGGTTCAGATTTTCTACTTATAATTTCCCGCCCAATAGTTTACTTTACATGTCTATACTTTACAGCACACTATCCCTTGAACATTTGAATAATGACTTAAAAATCGATCATATGAATAGAAGAAAGAAAAGGAAAAAAACACATATCAAATGAAAGTTGAATAATTTCATTAGTACATTATAAAAAGTTGAAGACCACATAATCAAAGCAAATGATTAAATTGAAAATTTAATTTTTCTTTAATGCATTAGTTAGTTTTTCAATTGATTTCCACCAAATGATAAATAAAAAATGTTATCTCTGTGATCGGATATTAATGAAGTCCATGATTAACTTAGAATGTTAAGGTATGCCAAAACCCAACCACTCATAAGAACATCCTTCAATGCTTTATAATATATCATTAAAAAATAGGGATCATAGAACATTCATACACAATTAATTATGCAACACAAAACTAACTTAAATATAGCTCACTAGTTAGGCATCATGCCTCTTATTTTAAATGGACTTGAATCGGAATTTATTTGTAAGATTATATATATATATATTCAAAATATGCAAATTCTATGAAAAATATATATAATTCAAAATGAAAAGAATTGAAATAATGCTTATTTCTTATTATATGGGTGTGTATCAAGGCCTTAAATATCATATTTCGATTTCGTTTCAGTGACCGATCGAAACGAAATTTCGGTCGAGTTTCGATCAAAATTTGACCAAAATTTCGGTCTGAAATCGATCGAAATTTTGGTCATTTTGGTTGGCTTTTGAAATAGGACCCTCAAATTTCGGTCGATATAGACCATTTCAGTCGAATTTCGATCACCCACCGAAACTGAAACTTGATCAATATTCGGCCAAATTTCGACAAAATTTGATCCCATGGTGTGTATGTAACTAATCCAATTTCATCACTAAAATGAGGTTGCAAGATCGAGCAAGTAAAAAGTAAGAAGTAAAGAGATCAAAAATATCTAACAAATGTACCATGCAACTATTTCAAATCTATTATTTTTTTAACAATGATAAGAAGAGTAGCAACATAGGAATGTCAAATGGTGTCGCATGGGAGGGATTATGTTGTTTGAGACAGGCGACGACATTATGGGGACAAGGGCGTGGCAAAATTATGTTGGGGAGGAATAACATTGTACAAGAGGGAGCATCATCTAAATGGACTGAGAGGGAATTGGAAGGAATTTTGACGGTCAATAGTGAAATGAGATCAATGGAATGATAGAGAAATAATAGAACATGGATTCATAATTTTACAAGTCATAATCATACTTTACTATTTTGAAGATTTAACATTTGCCTTTCAAGAGAGAAGAAAGGGTGATATTAAGAGGACTTGTATCCAAGATTGATATGGAAAAAATTACATGATAATATTGGTTATATACTTAGAGAGATTTCAAAAGAGGTGAACATAGATATTATATATGTATGTAGTTATGTATATATGAATCTACAAGCATGCATGTGTTTTAAGGGATTAATGGACCAGATAGGATTTAATTTTGGTAAAGATCCGATCCAATCCATACTTTAACGGATTTCAAAAATTCCAATCTGATCCGATCCATTAGAGTGATAAAACGAAACCAATCCAATCCCATAGTATCGGATTGGATCGATTACGGATTTTATCCGATCCGTGTGCACCCCTACTTATCATCAGCACCAGTATTAACCACCTCCTTGGCAAAGCTACTAGTCGTTCCCTCCTTCCTTGTATCAGAGTGACCAAGTAGGTTGAGGAAGCTCCAGTAAACACGGCACTTGACTGCCTGGCACAGTTAGTGAAGAGTTTGGGAGAAATGAGCCAGAAGCAGGATGACCTCACGGCTGCAAAGGTGGTTATTCCTGCACAAGTTGAGGCAAACCTAAATAATTTCTGACGTAAGGAGCAGATAGCCAGTAGTGTCCTATGTGAACCTGAGACAGGTATGAACAATCCTTCTGTCTCATCTGATGTTGTTTCTCTCAAGAGCAGTAGGACTCTCCAGCTATCTGTGAAGACAAAGGGAAAGAAGAAAGCTTCACAAGGTGAGACTTCATCAACCGTACTCGCATTAAGTTTGGGAAGAGGAGAATAACCAAAAAGTCACACAACACTAGATGTAGTAAAAATATAAAAAAATGAAGAAAACTAAAAAGAACCAAGTAATAACAGTCAAGGCAGTATTGATGCAACCAAGGAGAATCCAGTACCAGTGACCGATCTCGTGCAAGCCAACACTACTGAATTCTTTGTTTTGTTGTACCTCTTGTTTTAGATGATTGTACTTTCCTCAACCATTTGCTTGTACATAAGAACAATATTTTGCATGAAAATGAGGTATTTGATGATGTGTACATTCCATTTCTTGATGTTTTGAAATAAAAAACCATAAAAATTTTGAAAACACTCTTTGATCCTCAACTGATGATATCCTGACCGCAGGTCAATTTTAACGAATATTATTGCTCCCTGCAACTGATCAAAGAGATCATCAATCCATGGGAGTGGGTAACAGTTCTTAACTACTCTCTTATTCAGCTGCTTGTAGTCTATGCATAGCCTCAAGGATCCATCCTTCTTTTTCACAAAAGGATGGGTGTTCCCCTTGGTGATGTACTAATGTTTAGATGAATCCCTTCTCCAACAACTCCTGAAACTGCACTTTGAGCTCCTTGAACTCAACAGGTACCAACCTGTATGGAGGGATACATATCGGATGTGTATCTGGTAATAGCATGATCTCAAAATCTATCTCCCTCACTAATAGTAACCCAGGTAAGTCATCTATGAACATGTCTGGAAACTCACGCACAACTCTAATGTCCTCTATCCCTTGGTCCTATACCACTGAGTCTACTACTAGGCAAGGTAGCGTACACTACCATTGCTGAGTCTCGCCATTAGATGTGCTGCTTGACTTAAAAGAGGCATTACGAGAGACATATGGACATGGATGTAATTATGATATTCTCCTTTGGACTTGTGTTGGGTCAAAAGACTTTCAAAACTATCCAGTATTCGAATACCGATAAGGAAGGATATTGATAAACCGCGAATTCGGCCCTCTAATAATGTTGAATTAACATCCAACGGTCATTGCAATCGAGTCGATCTTGGTTCATCAAAAACCATCTAAGTTGGATATGTCAAGAAAATTAGATGGTCATATTATTTTTATTTTACTTGGCAAGAAACCAAGGTCGAACTCAGGGACACGAGCCTCTCTCGCATTATCTAGATTTGTATTCGTTAACTAAGTGTTGTGTTAAAGACAAATAGGCCAAAGTATGCATGAGGACAAGATAATGCCTTAAAAACAAAACTACACATGCATTTATTTATTTTATTTTAATCATGCAAATAAATGCGATGAAATGTATTACAGACAATATGCCCTAAGTCAGAGTAAGATGATGAGCAAATGTAACAGCGAGTCAAGTTCAATTTAGATGACAGATTCGATGGACAAATTAAACAAGGCCTCAGGTTAAGCATTAATAGACACATGGCTACTAAATAATACCTCAAGATTACTATGTCCAAAATAAGAACTAATCATTCCATTAGAAAGTTCATCAAACATGCTTTAAAATGAAACTGAAATCAACTCAATCGGAAATATGATGCTCAAGATATGCATGAAAGAAGACAAGGGCATAACTGAAAAGAAACATGAAAAGATAACTACAAACAGGTCCCTGGGAGGGACTAAAATGCAATAAAAATAAAATGCAAGGCCTTCTCTGTAAATAACCCACACGCGCGGGGGCATATTTACAATTATTAAAACCCGCGAGGGTAAATGTGCAAATAACCCCAGGCGCGCGTGGGTAACACGTGCAGTAGGACCTGAATACAAATTGGGCGACGTCGGAGGGTCTCTATGAAAATGACCCAAGGACGCACGTGACCGACACGTGCTTCCTCAGGCTCGGATCTATCTGAGGCTCGGAGTAGCTTCGATGCAGCTTCGGCTAGGCATGGCGATGGCTCGGGGGTCTGAAGAGGTTCGGGGTAGGTTTGGAACCCCCAAGCCTACTCGTCTGGTGTCGAGACTCGGGCAGCCCTAGCTTGGACGTGTGGCCAATCGTAGGCCATCCGATCATGAAGATCGGGTGGCTCATGTCCGCTCCTGGAGTCGTTGGCGTGACTTCATCAGGACCGTTGGATGAACGCTGAGACACCTTCATCCAACGGTCGTTGTACCTTCTCCTCCGTCGAAGGCTGGTAGCGATGTTTAAGCTCCGACGACATGCTCCGAGCTCCGCCGTCGTGTACCAAGCTCGGTAAAGGTCCCCAGATGCGCTCAACCACCTGGAGAGCATCCTTGAAGATAGGTCGAGCAGATGGGGCATCTTGAAGTATCTGGCAAAGCATGGCTGCAGGAGGCGAGCTTGGCGAAAAAGCTCCGGCGAGAATTCCGATCATCGAAGAATGTAGCAACCTGCAATGTTAATGACAATACTCAAAACAAGGGGGACAGTGTGCGTGAGTCGAGTGAGGTTCCATGCGAGCGGATGGAAGTGAGGAACCGGAGCTCCTCCGCCGGAGAGGGCGGAGGAGATGGGTCGGATACTGATCAGAGGCAAAGAAGGGAGAGAGTGTGATCGGAGGTACTGGCGTGAAAGGGGGTTGTGCAAAATTAAGAACATGGGAGAGAGACGATCTTGAGGTAGGAGACGAGGTCTCGGCCTTTGGATCTTGCGATCCAATGGCTGAGAAGATGGCGCTAAGGAGCGGCTACGATTAGGTCAAGGTTGCGTGATCTGAGCGTCAGGGGCGTGCCACGTGTTGTGGTAAAATCAAGGCGCGGGTGGACGGATCAGACTTCCGAGAGAGAATGATCGAAGGGTTGAGGACATAAGTGAGGTGAGCGGTCGGGATGGCACAGCCTGGAGATGATTGTGGGGTGCGTAAGGCTGCTACGTGGCGAAATAAGGGAGAGGCGGCAACGGGCGGTGATGATGAAGCCTGAGGATGATCAGACGGTGAGGGAAAAAAGGTGTACGTGGAGATCGCAGAGCCGTTGGATCAAAGAAGAGATCCAACGGCCCTAGTCAAGGGCGGATAAAATAAAGGGATCGGGCCACGTGGCTCAACCAGAAAGGGCCACGTGGCCCAATCAGATTATTGTACAACAATTTTTTTATTTTTGATGGGTTAAATAGCCGAATGTGAGAAAACTCAAAACATGAAAGTTGTAGATCTTGATAAGATCTACAAGTTTCATGTTGACCAAAAATAGAGATGAGGTCATCTGAAGACAAAAAATATTTTTGAGGGTATTTTTAAGGCTAAAAATACCACGAATTTTACTTTTGCCATTTTTTGTGATTTTTAATTTATTCAAGACTCTGATAATTACATGACTTTATCTGGTTTTTATTGACACATATTTAAGCAAGGGGGATATAAAGAAAAATTATGATGATGAAACCGAGTTTCATCAGATATGCATGGAATGGGATGGAGTACCATTGCTCTGATACCAATTGTTACGCCCGTCCCCCTCTAGGATTCAGGTACTCGGCAAACCAATCCACGCACATACATTCCACATTCGAATATTTGTCATTCACAAAAGCAGGAGAAAATACCAACATGCATTTGAATTTAAAGTTTTTGCTTCTCATTCAACCTGTTCACATTTCATACATTTCCATTTTCCAAGAATATGAACACATGAAGTCCCGATTTTCGGCCAATACATTTAAACGAGGAAAATGATCCCACAATGAACATGCTTCTATCCTTTCATATTAGTTCAAAGTCATGTGAACAACCGCCGCAAGAGGGAGGGATCGTCGTACCACAAGAAACTTGCACCTCGGTTATTCCATCGGAGAAGGACAACGGATTGATGCTTCGTTCGCGATGAGAATCGCACATGGGGATCCCTTGGACCTTCTCTACACGAGTAGGCCTTGGATCGTCGATTCGACCCACTCCGGTGGTGCTCCGGTGAGGGAGAGAGGAGGAGGAAGGGAGGAGGGAGGGCTGGAATGGGTTTGGTTGAAGGGGAGAAGGATTTTGGACATTTTGGACAAAGAGGGGATGGGTTACATGGGTTTTAACCCATATTCGGATTCGGGTTCGGATCCAAATGTGACTTGTACCCCTCCTCGTTAAAATGGTCATAACTCGGGCTCCCGAAGTCGGATTTTTGTGTTCTTATACTCCTTGGAAAGCTATCAACGAGCTTTATGCAATGGACTTTCAAATAATTTTTTTTGGACACTGGAATAAAAGCATATTTGCAATTAAATCCAGATCCAGCTGGATTTTGCAGTTAAGTCCCCAACTCGGGTTTTGGGGTTTCACACAAGCGCACATGGATCAGGCTCTTTGCTTCTCGAAAGAGTAAGGACATATGCATAATGACCCCAATATTAGTTCCTCATATTATTGGGGCGATATTGGATTGCGCATAGTGAATTCTATTCATGTTGATGGTTGATTCAATTAACAACGGGTCAACATCACCTTAGGGGTGGTGGGCCCGAGTGTTAAAGATCGAATTGGGAAATGCAAATTGGATTTGCAAGGAAAAATGAGTTCCTACTTATTTTTATCTGAGTTACAGTTTCTCATATTATTGGGATATAACAAAGGTAAGAAAGGAGATCCCATATATTGCTAGAGATATAATGGTAAGTATGTCTCTTGCTTTCAAAGTGATTAAGGGAATGAACTTTTAGAGTTAAAAATTTAAGGTAAATTTGATATAAAATCCTTAATCAAATTCAAAATAAGTATTTATTCAAATATTTCTTATTTCAGATAACCTACATTAAATCCACTCAAAACTATACTTAGTAATAACCAGTAAAGCATCATGGATTGAATCTGTAATCAAGATATTATACTTGTATATGAACATATAATGTATGGGGTTGCAATATGCAAGTTTTCTCACAATAATGAGGAATGGCAATTAAATAGATAATAGGACAACACACTATGGATTGTATGTCTCTAAAGTATTGATCTCTTATTGAATGTACTTTGGAAGTAACATATCGATGATGATCGTAATTGTCAAGATTATTCTTGAAAATCAAAGAAGATGTTTTGGTAAAGGTATGTGCTCTCAACATTTAGTCATAATTGACATGTTCGCTGCATTATGTAGAATGATGGCTCGATAAAAGATGATGTACTCAAAATGTTTGAGTACGTGCATGAATCTGTCTTGTTTTGAGTTAAGATGAGTGTGAATATGATGAATGTCATCATTCTGCTATATCTACTTAAGTCTATCATGATAGATCATATTATTATGATTGGCATGAAGCAAGAATACATGTTGAAATACTCTTATATTCAAGTCCTTTGAGGACATGTTCAAGTTAAGAGATCCTTTATATTAAGCAATGGTTGCTTAAGTGTTAAGGGAGTGTAATGTAAGCATGGGTATGACCCATGTAAGAAGGAGAGTCAAAGAGTTGAATGTGTGTATGTGACTTCCATACATATGACATCCAAAGAGTTAAACGAATGTCAACTGCAAAACCGATGTATTGATAGTATTACAATCTAGAGTATCTAAGATCTGAAGAGAAGGACCCAAATAGTGCATCAGAATAGCTTATATTTACATATAATCATTCAAATCGACTTACTTAGGAGATAAGATCAAAGTCTGATAATTGCATCTCATTCTTCTACTATCACTTGTAATTGATTGCATATATTTTAGAATATTAAATTTTTTATCTTAAGGCTTAGTGGTCATCCATATGGGAGTTGACGCAATTGTTACAACATTTGATAGATGGACTTCATATTTTCAGTGGGAGAACCCATAGTCTTAGAGAACATCTCTATGACCTAGATATTAGATTTCATTCATTATTTATTTCTAAGTTTGTTGGAAATAAGCATACATTATGAATTATACTTATCATAAAGAGTTATGATGGATATATTTCAGATAATGATCTAACATCTACATGACCCTAATAAATTACAAAATAATGAGTGGTTTTATAATAGTGAAAATTAAACCTTGAAAGATTAATATGAGTATGAAAATCATTTGACAATGATTTGGCATCAAGCCTTGGATATGTCTAAGTAATTGAACTTTAAAGTGTATGCAAGTTCAAAAGCTTATATATGTATGGATATTATATTCAAAGTACAAATGTCTGATGCACCCTTCTCTAGGATTTCTAACCAAGATAGCAAGTACCTATTAGATGAATTCAAGGAATACCTTATGGAGGAAGAAATGACATTCCTATCTCACTCCTCCTAATGCACCTCAATTCAATAGAGTTGTAGGGAGATGCAATTGGATCATGTGTGACATGATTTGATCAAGGATGACTCTTAGTGTAATTACCTCTTAGTTTCCAGGTATATATTATAGACAATACAATATATATATCCTTGATAAGATTCCATGCAAACATGAACCCCAAAATCCTCATAAGCTATAGTTTGGAGCGTGGACCAGTGTTGGATCCTTGATGATTTAGAGTGGCTTGGTCCATAAACAAATCATGGATTCATGAATGCTGTAATCTAACACTATACCTACTTTATGACCTTGAGATTCTTAAAAAAATTTCATCTCTAAGAATATGATTCTAAGAAGATTGCTTTCTTGAGAATCAAAATAATAATGAAATAAAAGGACTCGTTGAATCCTGATAGGATAATGAGGACAACTAAATATGAAACACTCATACCTCTTCAAATGAGTTTGAGGGTGAGGAGGGTCTTGCACTCCACACAAGGCGGGAGTGCATTCGATGTGGTGACCGTTCACAGAGACCAAGCGACAAATCAACAAGTACCCACAACATATAAATGATAAATGAATGACAAAAATGTGAAGTAAAATTTATTTTATTCTACAAACAAACATGTATAATGGAAGCACGTAGAGGTCAAACCATTAAGAGCAAACAAGGTAGCCTAATGACAATTTCTAATCAACATGAATTAGGTACACAAGTGCCCTTTTAATTTTTTGTAGTATAGCCTTTTATAAATTATATTTTTGGGGGTTTTAAAGTATTTATAATATATTTATAATAATTAGTAATAATATAAACTATATGTATGTATTTATACAATATATGGTATTATATTTATACATACTATTAAAACTAATAAAAAATTGCAAAATAGAATGT
Source organism: Ottelia alismoides (assembly GCA_037367405.1). Classification (NCBI taxonomy): domain Eukaryota; kingdom Viridiplantae; phylum Streptophyta; class Magnoliopsida; order Alismatales; family Hydrocharitaceae; genus Ottelia; species Ottelia alismoides. Next base: position 79,396 of record JAZKJV010002718.1, read on the forward strand.
TTTTGTGTTTTTCATATTTTTTGAATGTTTTTGTGATTTATGGGTATTTTTTGCTAATTTTTAAGATTTTTTAAATTTAGAAATTTCCTAAAATAGGGATTAAATAAATTGGTTAAATTGTTTTGGAATTTAAAATATTAAATGTAGTTAAAATTCACCAAAAATATTTTTAATATATAATATATATTAAAAACAAACTTCAAAGACAAAATTAAACATTTTTTATTTTTGAAGAATTTTCATAATGTTTATAATAAGTTTGGATATTTTTAACTTTTTATCATTTTATTTTTATATTTTTAGGGATTTTTGCTCCATAGTTAATACATTCTTGAAAAAGTAAACATAATTTTTTTGGAATTTTTCAAAAAGGTTTTATGATTTTTATATTTTTTTTAAAGAAAATAGGTGGAAAATATGTCCTTTTTATTAGTAATAAATAGAAAATATACATAAAATACAAAACAAAATATATAATGTGAAAGAACATGCATTCATGTACATTACTCTATTTTTGCATAATTTTTATAGAATAGATGATGTTTATAAAAATTAAAAAAACATACACAAAAATAAATAAGCTGGTAGGGACCATTTTGCAAATATAAATAAGTCTCCATGCATTTATGAACCCTAAAACAAAATTCAGGGGTAAATGCGTAATTTCTCCATGAATATTTAAATTAAACACGCTTGGAAGGGGCCTAAATGCAATATACAAAAAGTTCTGGTCCTCTTTACAAATTATTCACGAAATTTAATATTGAGTATACAAAATTTTGGACTTATTATAAATACACAACCTGCAATGGTATGGTTATAAAATGGCCACCGCACGTGACATTGCACGTAAGCTAAGCTGACATGGATATAGATGTAAATACATACGAAGGTAAGGGGATCCATGCAAAATAACCATAATTATTTACACTTCAAAATGAAATTTAAATACTAAATAAAAATATAAAAAAAACAGGTCAAGGTATGCATAAAATTTACCCCTGAAGAGATGCGAACCAACGGTGCATGATCTATGACTTAAGCACAACCAATGGCTGAGGATGCACAATGCTTTGCTCTGATCTGATAGTTGGGAAATGATCCAGCGCTTCATCTTCATCGACGGTGCTAGAGTAGGCTGGAAGAACTCAAAAGAACAACAGTGAACTGATCATTCGATCGACGATAACTCACGACTCTTGTCATCTAGAAGGCTGTTGAGACGCTCAATATGTTTTTGACGTTGTTCCGTGTTATTTAGATATGACAAAAAGGTTTGGGCCACATCGATAGGGGCCTGGAGCACTAGCTCGAATTCGGGCACTTGGAGGTCTCCTATAGGATTCAATTCAACCCAAACTCGGGTTGTGGGAAGTCCACATCTGCAAAAGCAGACTCAGGGGATCGAGAGGATAAGCCTTGACCCAAAATGAAGCTAATTCACTCAAGAAATGAGGGGAATGAAGGAGCTCATGCGAAAGATGGAAGAAGGGCTTTAATTCGTCGATCTAGAAAGGATCGGGTTGGATCGCATGATGGAACCGATGGAGGACACGTTGGGGGACAAGATGGTCGTGAAAGGGGAAGTTGGAATGGTCGAGAGGCAACATAAATGATGCCTTGGACAGTCTTCTCTCCTCCTTTCTCCACTCCATCACATTGGGGGTAATGAGCTCTGGCGATCGACAATATTAGAAATTAACTAAAACTATGAGGCGATTGATTAAACATAAACTATGATTATAATAAGGAATAAAAAAACTACCTACAAACATAAAATGTACATCTCATAACTGGGCAATACCAGGGAGCAGAGACCTCGCCGGAGTGACGCCTTGGACCGTCTCCTCTCCCCCTTGCTCCCCTCCAGCACCTTGAGGGTATTCTCTCTATCACAGGGAATACACTCACGCACAAGGCAAGGGGAATCAGGGCTTAAAGAGGGATCAAATTGTTAAGGAGGACTGAGGTTATTATTTATAGACATGGTGAGGAGGCTTATTGATCAAGGGTTTGCAATTGCATCAAGGACATTCAATTTGATATTTGGCTATGGTGTGATTTAGGGATGTTTGATCTCCATGAAATGTGCATCACGCCTAGCCATAGCATCATGAGAGCAAGAGAAAAAAATGATTAAAATCTGGGTTCTGACAGGGTAGCCACTCGAGGAAGAGAGAGGGGAGTGTTGACCGAGGTCAACGCATGGAATGCTCTTGTTGGTCCACATGGACCAACCAGAAAAATCCCATGGGAAAATTATTGGTAAAATCAATAAATAATAGTAAATGAATATAGTAATTTTAGTTTATAAAATAAGAAATATTTATCATTTTATGTATAATTTCAATGTTTATTTATTTTTATGAAATTATTTATTATGGCTTAGTAAGTACATATATTATCATATGTATTTTACTTATATTATGTGTATTTTTATTTTTATTTTGTATTTTATATTTTATTATTTTATACACTTAATTTATATATTTATAAATTATTTATAAAAAAATATTTTTTTATTGAATTTGTCTGATATTATTTGGATACTCAAATAATTAGATGTATTTATTATATAGGTATAAGTATATGTACTTTACTATATATGTCATACCCTTATTTATTTTACTTTATTATCGATGGTTTTTATTCTATTCTAATTATGTACGTATACTATAAATAATATTTACAAAATTATAAAATATAAAATTTTGAAAAATATATAAAGAATAAAAAATGAATATTTTATTTAGGGATATTGTACAATAAGGGTCCAAAACCAGCTTTTACATCTTAACTCTATATTAAATGAAACCAGCGTCATTAAATGGTAATTAAAAGTTATATACAACTGAAGGTAATTTTTATGCATTTTAAGTTTTTATGAAGAAGATATAAGACTATGAATTTTGGAATTTTATTCTGAGTGTGGAATGCATAATTTGCGTTATTTTTGTGAGAAATCAATTTTGTATTTTACTATGTATTTTTATCTACAATTTTCATGTACAAACTTTGTTGTTTTGATGTATAAATAATAAATAATAAAATAAGTCCCAAATTGGACTTATTGAATAAGAAATAATAGCTTTATTGTGTTTTGACCCTTATCTCTCCATACTTTATTCCTTATTGGTCCAACCATCATGATGCTTAGGTCTCGGGGTTTAGGGTCATAAAATACCTTTGGAATTTTATTTATTTTTCTTTTTTTTATTTTATTTTGACTTTAACAAATGTATTTTATACAATTTTTACACAATAAATAATGAATGTTAAGTTATGTAAAATACTGATATTTACATGCATTTAGCTAGGGAATGAAGGCCGAAATGAAATAATAAAGGTGATACAATGGAAATTCATTATAGTGTTGTTGTGGTCATCGTGCTAAATATAGATAAAAATCCTAATCATTTGGAATGATGAGGATGATAATAAGTATTTTATAATTTAGTTGTTCTGTATCTTGAGATGAAAGATCTTGGGGATACCTCTTAGATCTTAGTTCTGAAGTTCTTTAGAAGCAAAGAGAAGATAACATTGGGAATGCCACATGAGCGGTACATCTTGGACATATTCTATTTTGAAAAATCCAAGGAAGGCTTCTTTCCCTTAAGATATGGTACTGAAATATTTGAAGGGATAACATCTCAAAGTGTTTAATGATGTGAATACTAAAGTTGCATTCCATGGTGCATTAACTATAGGGAGCCTGGTGTATGCTAGATGTATACCAAAGTCAGATGTCTGCCATGCAGTGGGAGAAGTAGATTGTTACTAATCCTACTATGGAGATAAAACACTTAATTTCAGTAATAACAATACCTTCAAAGAGGACAAGACTTTAGATATAGTGATCTCAAAATCTTATCTTTAAGAATTTAATACTTTATAGATAGTGACCTAAAAGGTCTTACTTTCAGATATATGACTTAAGACTGGTCTTAGTCTTAGGAGATAGAGATCTCCAGGAATAAGGACATTTTGATATGGATAATAGAAATTGCATAGTGGTTCTTGAGTTGTAGTGTCAAAGACACTATAACTTCTTTAACAAGATTGAGTATTGATCGCATAAGATGCAACATTTGCATTGGATGAATGTTACTAAGAGATATGCAAGTACCGTAAAAGGACTTGGCATGGTCTCTCGAGAACAAAGTGATCGATTACCTTACCAAGCTATTTTCTAAATAACTTATGATTAGCACATGAGTGGGTTTAAAGATTATCCCATTAATGGCTCTTTAGGCTAGTGGAGATTGTTGGACATGTGATCCTACAATGAGCCATTATGCAATAAATGTTATTGCCATTCACTCCTTGATCTGAAAATGAAGAATAACTAATTTGAATAATAGGTCCCTTCATACAATTAGGGTTATGTACCATGGACATCTTGATGATTATATAACTGTTATTTCAATGGTTTAATCATAGAGGCTGGCGCTTGGATGATATATAAAGAGTTAGAATGAGGACTCATCAATCACTTTCAAATGATTATTAAGAGATGATCTCCAGCCTGAGAAGGAGATGGCAATCATTCTCTAAAGGCTGAAATCAGACCGACCTCTTGATGCAAGTCCTCTACATAGAATTAGAGATTCATAGGTGTCAAATAAGTTTGGTTGACAAGATTTTCCAATTCAAATTCTAATACTAAATCAACAAATTTTTGAGAATATCCTGGATTTTGTGAGATTAATCATATTTTTGAGATCTATATTCTTTTGTTATGTGTAATCTTAACGGTCAAGCGGATCAGAGGCAAAAGGGGAGCGAGACAGGAGAGAGATTGATAGCCCCATGCAGTCCCCTCAACTTAGCGAAGCAACTATATACCTTTCTGAAGCCTAATCGGGGAACTAAAGCTATGAGATCTAAAATACATATAAAATGGAAGAAACCATATAAAAGGGGAAAGAGAGGCGTCTTATTTTCGCTAAGCAGCTCTAGTTGCTACTTGGCCTTCACAAAGGGGGAGGAAAGAGGAAGCTTGTCCTGCTGACGGAGCTGATAGTGACGTCGCGAAGCCTAGTCTTTTTGTAGAAAAGTGGGAGCTATTTTGCTCCTCGGAGCGAATAACCTTTCACTATTGATAGGTCCATCCCAATATGTCATCTAGTCTGAGTTGATTTAATGAGATCGAGATAGCCAAGACTTATGTCATATGATGTAAAACCCCGTATTTTCGATTTCCAAAAATCTGGAGTCATTTTGACATCCAAAAGTTCCAATGATCATGCCTTTTTGTAGATTTCGTCGAGATATTTCCAACGAGCCCAAGAACATCAAATTCTGACATTCCTAGCCCAAGATATCAATGTTTTATGTTGGATGATCGAGATCCATATATGGATCCGAACCGGATCAGAAACTTAATCCATTTACACCCCTCTTTCTATAAATATGCTATGATAGGTTGTCCTCTCCAAAGCCCTAGCCACCACCATCCTCCCCTCTCATTGGAGCACCACCATCTTGGTCAGTGTAGTCATCGGAGGGCCTCCGTTGACGTCGGAGAAGGAGCTCCGATCGAAGATCCGCGACCACCATCACGTAGGAAAGCTCAAGGTCACCGTGGTGCACGCCTCCGTACTGCGATCGAGCGACGGAAATACCATTCCGTGTGAGAGGAGATCCCGAGGGAACATCCTCGGAGGTAACGATCAATACCCCCTCTTGCTGTTGGGTTCCACATACTTTTATCCCTATATTCTTGAATACCTCTAGAGCCTTATGTGTTCTTGTAGCATGGTTAATCCACTGTTGTTGGGATCATATTTCACGATCTATATTTCGTCAATAATATTTTCTCGACTCTTTTTAGTACCTCAATACAGAGACAAAATAAACAAGATTTTCATAATAGCGTCCACATCCATTCTTATTGTTGACGTTGTCACATTTGTCAAATCTAAGTGCTTAACAATCTGTTGAACCTTAGATACTTTGTCACATGATTGGTAGGTAGAGTCAATGTCATATTGCCATAACATTATTTATCAATATCATTATCTGGACTTAAGCAAAACCTGTTTAAGTTGACTACTTGTAGATTAAGATGGAGCACCTCCTAATTTCAAAATATATCACGGTAAAGTTCTATTTTTGTTTACTAATTTTATTCCACTAATAGAAATAAGAGGCGTTACCTCCATGTGTATATGAAAAAAAAGTGAATTGATATTCATTTCTTTCCCTCCATAATTGTATAGGGGGTAATTACAAGAAGCCTTCAATGTTGTAATTCCACCCTACATGCATATGTTACGAATGAAAGGATTCGTCCACTAAAGACTGTCAAGATTTTAATTTCTAAGTAGTGACCATTAATTGTCTTTCTTATTAATTAGACAAAAAGAAAACGTGGTAAGGATTAAATGAATTATGATGATCAAATTGAGTAGTTTTGAAATGGATTATTGTAATTTTATTATTTTGATCCTTAAAATAGTAATCATCACTTCATCATAAAGTAAGAGATATTGCAATGAGATTTGTTCATGAGTGGGTTAATGAGCACAAAAAACATGATGATGGGTCACGTTTAGTTTTTTTAAAAAAAATAAGCTCTTGTTATTCTTTTTTTTTACGTCTAACCTGTGCATGCAAAAATTCCAACGACATGCATGGAATCTTAGAAATGTGATAGTGTCCACCTATATAAGTTCACAACATAATTTTCATCTTTGGGTGCACATGTGATATATTACCTGACCTTGATAGATTTAGCACGACCAAAAAATGATTGGATGGTATATCAAAATTTCATGAATCAATTAATGAAAGAATTATTAATTGTGATGGAAATAGTGGTAAAGGTACATTGTTACATTATTCCCGAAGCCCATCATTTTGAGATACTTAATATGTTTATTCATGAAATGGTCGATTGTTTTACGAATAACCTGTTGTCAACTACCTTATTCCCGAACCCTTTTAAAGTGGATGTTTCACGATCTAGAGTAATGTTGAACTTAACTAATAATGCTAGTGCATATACTAGTGAGGTCAATTTATGATCGGGTAGATGGAGTTAGACGCCGCAGGGGATTGGGCATGCACCCTTGGGGCCCCGGTAGATGTTGTGAAGGCCACGACCCCAACAGACGAGTTGGGTGACGCGTTGCACCTAGCAACCCGGTAGCATCCGGAGTCGCTCGACGGAGTATGCAGGTGACGCGGTTGGCGTTCTTGGTTTCACACTTAAACACAATATTAGGACTCGGAGTAGAATTGGGTGTGGCCGCATCAAATTCTATTTTGAGTAATAATATTGTGAGAGGTGTTCCGGGATATGGTTTGAAGTTGGAGAATTTGAGGTTGAAATACTTGGAGGTTTATCCAAGATGACAAACAAGTTCCCGCGTAGCAGAGGCCTGCGAGTCGCGTACTTGTGTGTGCTAAAATAATATGAGAAAGGATAAATAATTTATGATCGGATGCCAGATATTGTATATCATTGTGGGCTCTAAACAACTTGTCAAAATATCAATGATCATTGTGGTAGAACTTAAACGATTATATTTTTTTATAAAATCAATGTGATCGAATGTGATTTTAAATGACTTGGCGTTCTTTCTGAATTGTTTCAATACATGCATATTCCGTCAAATAAAATTAGGTATACATTCTTTCCTTACCCCTACTTTAGTCGTTATAATATTTGTCTCGTTACTGGGCAATTGCTCATAACGTTACCTTCGTGTGAACCCAACAGGTTTACCTGAGCAACAACTGCCACAGTAGCGTTCTTTCGAGGAGATCAGACTTCTCTTCGTCATATTCGCATCAGGCAGGGTGCGTCCTGCTTAGAGTAATTTATTTACTTCCGCTTTATTTTATGTTATTCTGAGAGACTTTGTAGTGAGATATGTGGAGAGTTTTTCTACGAAGTTTGTGATTTCTAATGTATCTCATATCATGGACGTGGACTTGATGAGTATTGATCAGAATGGATGTTGCATTTTTATTTCCATTTCATATTATTCTCATATTGTTATTTATATTTCAAATGTTAATCTAATGTGCATAAGATGGTTTGCTGAGTATCATAGATCATGGGCATATTTGGACCGTAGGTCCGACGCTCCCGTCTCGTCGGTTTCGGTAGCCGGAGGGTCGGGGCGTCACATGTGATGTCATGATATAGACACGCATTCTCTGACCGGAGACAGATGTGTTACTATATGTCTGAGTATGTACATTTGACAGAACGGAAGGTTGATGACCTATTCAAGGTATATACAACGATAATCTGGTGTGTATATTAGGGCATATGTTCATACGATATCTCAAAGGTATCATACATGTCCACTACTAGACCGAAAGACATGAGCTCACTCATGAGGTATTGGGATCGATCAAATTCCATGCATGGTCGTCTTGCTTTGGAAAAATGACAAGAATTTGTCGGTATGATATATGGTTTTGGAAAGAATATGATAAATACCAACTCCCAATGACTGAATGAGAAACTTTATTATAAAACCCTAAAAAAGACAATCTAAAAGAGATATAAAACTTTAGGTTTATTCTAGGTCTTCCAGTATGCAATATGTACGGGTATTAGGATGATGTGATCATAAATGATTGTATAACCATGACGCTTACATTCCAAGGGAGTGATGAAATAAGTTTGGATTTTAGTGACTCCTCTCGGTAGAGAAGTAATCTAATCTTGATCTAAATGTTGGACATTGATCTGAATACGATTCAGATGTAATGAAAAGATTAGATTTACGGTTTCGATTTAATCAAAAATCTATTAGAGGTCCCCGAGATCTAGATTTCAGATATAATCTCAATATCCAAGTCACTATACGTGGAACATACAATCATCTTGTCTGTATCTCCAAGTATCCACGAGAAAGTGTATTATTATTGAAAGAGTTGAAGAATAATTTCATTAATGAATTGTGTATCTGAGCATTGAGAAAATTTTGATAATTAATTGTGATTTATTTATCATAAATAATATGAATATGATTCATATTATTTGGGCACATGAGAAGAGTCATATTGGATAATTAAATTTGATTTAATTATCAAAGATATTACTAATGTAGATATCACTATTCATAATAATCATGGATATTATAAGTTTCATTTATATTATGTTGAAGAGATTTAAATTGTAAATGGAATTTACAAATTAAATGTTATTGTGAATTGGATTCATATTATACAATTAATTATAAATTCATTTTACACATTTTGTTGGATGCGTGAATATGATTCCTATTAGTCAATGGCATGACTGATATTTTTACAAAATTAATTTGAAAATTGTTTTTTAATATTGGTGCAATAATTGTTATTTCATATTAATATATATATATATATATATATATATATATGTATATATATAATGGAAGACATAAGTCCCTTTATGGTGGTCGTCCACCTTGATTTGTTCATAATGGGGGACGCCCACCCTATTTTTAGAATGGGACTTGGTCTTCCACATGTATATGGATTAATTTTAAAATGAATTAATCATTATCTTGAAAGATATATAGTTAATTTATTTTAAACTAATTGTTGTTGCATTTTGGAGCAACAGATCATAGCCATTGATTAATAGCACATTTAATCTACACTGTAGATTAAGAGAGAACATGGATTGAGATCCATGTGCATCCAACTCGTGTAAAAGGGATGGTAGCCCGATCCTTTTTTACTACATCATTCCAAGAGCAATAAGTCTCTCCTTCTCTCTCTCTCTCATGTTTGTCCCCCTTTCTCTCTATTAATATTATGGTCGTCTACATATTGAGTTAGAGAATCTCGTAGTCATCGTGACGTCGTTGTGATGCCAGATTGACTACTCATGGATCTCTATCTTCCTCAATGCTCCTTGCTCGTGAAGAGGAATTGGATTTCCTGTGACGAAATCAGGATGTTTGTTGCTTGGATCTTCATCTTGGATTGTAAGAAGCTTGTGTGTCATCAAAAGCACTCGCAAGCATCACCTATGTCAGGTCGGACTTGAGACAGTCAGTCTCTTCCTTTAGAAACTCCGATCACAACCATGCTTCAAGAAGTATTCCTATATCTTGTTTGTGGTTTGATGAAATGATTCGGGAAGTGTTCTCTACTCATGTGGTTTCATCTCTTTAATTTTTTTAAATTCTGTTGCCTCGGGCAATTGGTATGACTTGTCGCTCTAGATCACATTGGATGCAATATTCACACTTTCGTGATGTGCTTAAGGCTTTTCCCATTGCCTTCAGGAGCTACTTCTTTTTGTGCATCTACACAGTGTTCTTTTTCGGTACAATACTTGTAAATCTATTGTTCTTACTTTACTAGTGGTCTTGAGAGACACGTCATGTACCATATATGTATGTACAATTTTTGAACGCGTACATTATTATTTTGTGGACATGGATTGTAATGGAATGTGATGACGAACATGCTATAAATGATAAGAATTTTAAATTCTTGTATTATATGATATTTTCCTCCCGCTTTTTATTATATCATGTAATTCGAATGTGGAATTGCATGCATGCGGAATCGGTTTGTCGAGTACCTGCATCCTAGTGGGGCAGTCTTGCCAATACCAGAAATGGTGTAGGTAGAGGAAGAGGATGAAGAGGAAGGAGAAAAAGAAGGGGTTTAGGAAAATGACATATCTACCTTATCTATTCAATCCAATTACCCTTGTGTCCAAAAAGTTAATGTTCATTTGGGATGCAGATGGACAACAACTAGTTAAGGGGTGCAAGTGATAACTAGGGAAGAAGTCAAGACCACAACTGATAATCCAAATAAGGGACGATCATAACTGATATTGCAATATATAAAAGGGCCACAAGTGATAAAATTCCTACATAAAAAGTACAATATATTACATAATAAATATTAAATTAGATTATATGTAAAAGATACATAAAATGTAAAACAAAGGCAGTCCAGTTGCCTTATTAATAGTATATATATTACATATATATTGATAATAATATAATAATATAGTAATTATGTATGTAGTAAAAACATAGGAAAATTTGACATGTATTACAAATATTTATAATTTTACTTCATCTTTTTTCTAATATATAACATTTTGTTATTTATTGATTTAGAGGGTAATATATTATAGATGAATATATTTTTACTATATTTTAGGGATTTGTTTATAGGTTTAACTAAATATATATTTGTTCACTATTAGCATATTATACTTGGATTTTATTTTTTGATATTTATTCAAGTTAATTAAGATCGTTTTATTTATTATTATTATTATTATTATTATTATTATTTAATTTACATATTATCTAATATTTACAACAAAAGAAAAATACAAGTTAGGAAAAGAAATACAATATATACAAAGAAAACAAATAAGTAAACCGTGTATTACATATACTATATAGGCACCAAAGTCGATATTTTGCATATTAGATATACTTTTAGTGAAACAACCTTCATTGGATAGATTCATAACTTAAACTTTGAAAGTGATTTGTTCACTTTTGAAGTTCATATGAAGTATGAAATCAACATGGAAGTTGAACTTTATTTTTCGGTTCGAGATCTATTGGCATTTCTGCGATGTAGAAATTACTTTATATTTTTATAGTTTTTTTTGTAATTTCATATACCTGATAAAAGAAGAAATAAGTTAATCTGAGTTAGTCCAATTTCTAAAATATGTGAAATTTAGTACGATTTCTAAAAATAAGTGAAATTATGTACAATGCATACAAGGTGAATTTAGTGTTAAAATATGTGTGAAATTAGTACTTATTGGGATTTTCTTATATCTTACTATATCTCTCTATTTTATTGTTAGTTAACCGATACAGTACTCTATCTGCCTTTGGGTTAGGTCAAGTCTGTACATATTTACAATATTTTTGATTCTTTCCTTTTCTTTTTTATTCTTTTATTTTGTGTGAATTAGTGTGTGCATTTTTATTCACGATCACTATTTTGTAAAAAAATGATATATAACGACTATTTACATGTATTTTACTTCATATTTTAAATAAAAATAAAAGGAATAAAAGAGATGGATTCTGAATTCCGGAAGTGAGTCCAATGGGCCCAATGATCACCAACCAAAATGCTTGAGCTCAAGTAGTCATCTCTTCCTCATTTATAATTCATTCTCAGACTTTGTGAGTAAAAGATGTTGGCTTATGTTTAATGTGTTACATCTTCTCCAATTATATTCACTATATCCTCGTTGTGATATGACCCATTATTTATTCCTAGTAATGATAGTGCTTGTATGCTCTGGGTAGCTCTTTTCCTCCTATATTTTTTTATAAGATTAGCTCAAGCTTTATGGTTGTCATTTATATTATTACACGGAACTAACTTTGGTACTATTTGTAGATTCTCGAACCTAAACTCGAGTCATTATTCAGGAAATTTGTCCCCAACATCTTGTTCGGATGGGGCCTAATTGGACATACCACCAGCCAAATTATTTAAGTTCAAGTTCTCAAGTAGCGATCTCTCTTTTATAATCCATTCTTACTCTTTGGGAGCACAAGAGTGGGACTATATTTGAGGTGTTTTGTCATTATATAAATGGAATTCGATATTCAAAAGGTGACCAATGAGATCAAATTAAGTGACAGATTATAATTTGTACAGAACTAAAAGTAACGGATCAATTGATTATAGGAAGTCAATCAATTTATAATTAATGACACAACGTGACCGATCAACCGACATAACCATGTAATTAAAGTGTCCAGTCAATGAATTAAGAATAAATGATCAGATTCCTAAACAAGGACAAAAAATGATTGATTAGTAGTCACAAAAGTGATCAATCACTATGGGGGTATACATGGAATGTGCAATTTGAATGAGTAGTTTACCTTATAAAATTTATGCAAGACACTATATTTGTGAACTTCTACGAGCACTATTATAAGTAAAAAAAATCATAGATCTTGAGGTTTTCTTGAAAAAAACTTGCCTTTATATTTCGAGGCTGGAACTGAACAACTCGATCAATTCTGCAATGAATAAATTCAAGTGTTTATCGATGATTATGTGCCATTATTAAGATAACGACTTACGTTTTTTTGCTAACAACTTAAGTAGTCAAAATGCTTATCTTGATAGAGTTGTGACACTTCAATGTTCCATACTAATTTCTTCAAGATGACAAAAGGGCGATTGAGTAAATGGATTTAAGGCATGCTGAGAGGGGATTACACATATGGCATGTATATAGTAATCAACATGAAACCACTCTTTTAGGCCTGTTCGGTAGAAGCATAAGGGGTCGGAATAGAGGAAAATAAGGGGTCATTTTCCTCCCTACACGATTCCCCGTGGTACGACTATTCCTCATTATTTCATCTTATTTCACTTTTATTCCTATCTTTATCCCACCTTACCTACCTTTATTTCATCTTATTCTCCTTATTCTTATCCTCCAACCGAACAAAGAATAAACTCTTATTCTCCTTATTCCCAATCCTTATTCCTGCTTATTCCCGAACCGAACGGGCCCTTAGACGGGTATGAATGATTAATTTTCTTGAAATTATGCCATTATTGGTAAGAGGCGTAATCAATGGGTTACCATCATGTTTCAACACAGCAATGATTTTGTCACGAAGATGAAAACATCTCAGACCAGCGGTTAGGAGTTTAGGGCCACATCTAGTGATTTTGCAGAGTGTTGTAAGTAGTGGAAGTGAAGACACACATACCAGTAATCAGACTACCTCCTTGGTGGGCAGCAATCTGTTTCACTATTCGTGGAGAAGAAAAAAATAGAAGATGTGGAGAACCATTACCCTAGAGTTTATGTAATACGCCCAGCACAAACGGGTCCAAAATGCAGACGGATTCAAATACCCAAGAAATTTATATCGAGACAATGGGTTATTGCGCGAACAGAGGCACCGTGGTGGACTAGAGTACATTATTGCCAATTTCAATCGACATAAACGCACCACCATGCAAAATAAAATCACAACTCAAAAAAGTCACCGCGGGATTTAAGCAGATACCACTCCTTGTCATCCAGCTAATTTGGCCAAAAAGCAAATTACAGCTTTCAACAACATAAAAATAATGCCAGCCCAAGTATAAAAATTAAGAAATGCGTCTTCCGGAGAGTGCCAGGGGTTCCGTTTTATCAACTAATCTAGAGTTCGTTGCCCAGCAATCCTTCAGGTTGCTACGTAATCGCACATCAACACGGAGAGAGCTAACCATCTCAAACTCAAGTCGGTATGGCCATCTCCTGTGGTATGTCACACACTGGCAGATCCTTCTATTTTTCCTTCCCTTTATAATTCTCAGTATGATCCTTAAGGGCCCGTTCGGTAGGAGAATAAGCAGGAATAAGGATGGGGAATAAGGGTCTATTCTCCGTTCGGCTGGAGGATAAGAATAAGGAGAATAAGGTGAAATAAAGATAGGTAAAGTGGGATAAAGATAGCAATAATAGTGAAATAAGATGAAATAATGGGGAATAGTCGTACCACGGGGAAACGTGTTGGGGGCTTATTCCCTTATTTCATTCCTCCTTATACTCCAAACGAACAGGGCCTAAGGGCCTGTTTGGTTGCTGGGTTGGACTGGGTTGGGTTGGGCTGGGTTGGGATGGGTGAATAGTAATCTGTGAGGAGAAAGTACCCTTGTGAATAGTAACCAGGGTTGGGCCTCTCAAAGCCACGTCCACATACGCAGGCTGCTGATCTCACAATGAATGCAAAAAGTAAAGGGTAATTACGAAAGATCACCCCGTCTCTTCGCCTTCCATACATCATCCTTAGGGATGCATGTAGATACGGATATTGACGGATACTAAAACTATGTTATCATATCTTTAAAAAAACGGATACAGGTATAAACGAATAGAGTAATGTTAGAAATACTCTATATAATCGACTTAAATATGTAAGACTTGATGGAAAACACACGATATTAATTTACTAATTGTATTTGTATCGTAAAAATTGTATAAATATGATAAAATAATGTAGAAAATTATATTATATATAATTAAAAATAAATCTCTAATATATTTATATATGAAAGCGGATATATATAAATGTTTGTGAATATCAAACCGATATCAATATCTGTATCTATTTTAAAATATATAAGAATATAAATATTCTGTCCAAGATAAATATGGAAACTTATCGGATTCATATATATCAGCATCCATCCCGATCATCCCTCCTCCCTGCGGCAATCAAGACCATCCCAAAGGAGTGGCACGATGCCACGATCTTTTTCTTCCCTTCTCTGCCCGGCATCCTCTTCCTTCGGGTTCTGCGCGTTGACGGCACATAGCAAGACAGGGAGGAAGAAAGAAGGCGGTCCATCTACACACGCTTTCTCTTTTCCTCCCTTACCCACCTCCTCCAGTCCACCTTCCCATCCCGATCGCACAACAGGACCCATACTATATATACACGCAAACACACGCACCTTCAGAGAGGAAGGAAGAAACTAGGTCCATAAGACGAAGGCACTAGCTAAAGGATCGTCCGCAAGAGAAACAGTATGGTGGCGGTGGGCTTCCCCAAGTCATGGCTCTCCGCCATCCTCCACCGCCGGCGCAAGAGCCCCTCCGACGACGACCCTAAACTCGAAATCCTAGCCTTCGAGGCCGCTAAGGCCATGTCACGCCTCGTCTCACTCCACCGCGCCCTCTCGGAGCCCCAACTCCTACACCTCCGCTCCCACACCGCCCGCTCCTTTGGCGTTATCCACCTCGTCTCCTCAGACCACCCCCGCCTCCTCCGGCTCGCCTTCGCCGAACTCGCTCTCGACCTCGACTCCGCCGCCGCTGCGGTCTCCCGCCTCGCCATCCGCTCCCCGCACCCCTGGCCCCGTGCCTTTCAAAACGTCTACTCCGACCTCAAGTCCGCCTCGACCGATTTCGACCGCAAGCTCGGGTTTTCCCTTTCTGACGTTGAGAGGAAGATGCACAAGATGGAACGTTATGCCGCCGGCATCGCCGCCCTCCACTCCGAGATGGAAACTCTCGCCGAGATGGAGGCCTCCGAGCGCAAGCTCCAGCGATGGAAGAGCTACAGCGGGCCCCTGACCACGCCGTCGCCCCCTCCGCAGCAGAACAACACCCGCGGCGCCGAACTTTTCCTGAAGAAGCTCGCCGCGCAGCGGCGCCTCGTTCGCCGGCCTCCAGGACGAGTCCCTCTGGGGGAAGACCATCAGCAAAACTACGGAGCTCATGGCGCGCGCCGTGATCACCGTCTTCGGTCGGATGTGCACCGTGTTCGCCGTTGTGGTGCCGGAGCTCCCACGTGTCAGCCCCGACGGACGCGGACGCTTCCGCGTGCTCGGGCCGAGTTACCCCCGGATCCACCCTAACTACGCCTCAGGTCCGCTCGAGCGTCCGGCGATGCGGAGCTCCACAACGAAGATGATGAATTCGGGGCCGATCTACGGGATGGAAGAAGCATATTTTGGACGAGAAGTTATGGGCAACAACGGAGATGGAGGCGTTGGCGGGGACGGTGGGCGAGGCGGGGCTGGAGTTGCGGTATGGGGATTTGATATCGATGGCGGAGAGGATGCTTTATGCGCCGGAGATGGTGACCGAGGAGGCGAGGAGGGAGCTGTACGCTATGCTTCCGGGGGAATTGAGGGCCGCGGTGATGGCAAGAAAAGGGGAGGTGGATGGGGGTGAGGATGCCGCGGGGAGAGGGAGGGAGGCGGCGAGAAAGGTGCTGGCGTGGCTGGGGCCGATGGCGGAGGATACGGTACGGTGGCACGCGGAGAGGAGCTGCGAGAGGCAGAAGCTGGACGGGAGTCCGCGGGTGTTGGCGATGCAGACGTTGCGGTTCGCAGAGCGTTGGAGGACGGAGGCGGCGATTGTGGAGGTGCTTGTGGGGCTGAGCTGCGTGTCGAAGTATTTGAACGGGAAGAGGAGGAGGGAGGAGGAGGTGGAGGATGGCGCCACTTTGATCTTGAGAAGGTGATTGCAGACCACGGCCATTTCTGGTTTGCCAATGTTATAGAGAATTAGGATGGGCGAGTAGATAGATATGGTATGGGGCTTTGTGCTTTGCTGTATTCTTTGTAGGGATTTTATCACTTGTGCCCCTCCGAGATATCGCAATATCAGTTATGTCCCTATCTTTTTGGTAATATCAGTTGTACCCCTCACTTCTTGCTATTTTATCACTTGTGCCCTCGGGTTAGTGACCGTCCATCTACAGTGTAAAACA